>KZ303497.1:362016-423528 GCA_002705745.1 Coemansia reversa NRRL 1564
TTTTTTTTTTTTTTTTTTTTTTTTTTTTTTGACATAACAGATAAACATATAAAGTCATAACAATTAAACAATAATTTTTCAATCCGGTTCAGCGCTGTTTTAGGAGGCATTGATAGGATTTTTACTATTTATGCGTTGGTCAGAGTAATCCCAGAGAGCGAAACAAAACAGCTGGTTATTAACAAAAGAAAGGGATAATCTATCAAAGTCCCGGATACATACAGATTATAATAAACCGATTCCATTAGTGAAATACATGCGTCATAGCTGTTTTTTAAATTGCAACCACTGCAGCAGTAATAAAAATGTGTTTATTTAAATGCTAGGACAAGCCTGTATATGAATTATATGTTTCTTTTTTGGGCCCAAACTCTAGAGCTGCAAGGTGGATTGGGACTTTAAAGCCCAGGGTGGGCGAAAGTTAGCGTTGCGAAACCGGCGCTCGAGATTGTCCATGTGGGCAGTGGGCGAAAACGCAGTGGTAGCAGGCTGGTGTAGTGGCGACGCGGTAGTCCGGTTGAGAGGATCCTGGCTGTTTGCAAAGGGATCAAACTGCGACGAGACGCTGACACGGCCGTTGTTAGCGCCATTATATTTTCCCAGAGCATCAGCAATGGAAGGCCCACATGGCGAAAGAAGGTGGCGAGGCGGGCTACGGTTATGACTGGCACGGTCGTCGTCGTGGGCACTGCTGCGGGTCGGCGATGGCGGCGGAATGGTAAGTTGGCTGCCGTTGATTTGGCGCTGGGCCTCCTGCCGCAGCGCATCAACGACATTGGGATCATACAGAGACTCACGCGAGCCAGCAAAGATGCTCCTAGATGCAGCGCGCGACGAGATAGGGCCGGGCGATGGCGGCGGGCTACTCATGTGACTGGGCGGCAAGCGCTGTTGTTGCGCGTGCTGGTGAAGCTGCTTGGTCTGGACTGGCTTGACTTTGGGCACTGGTAACGGGCGCCTATGCGCAGAAGCGTTCTTGGCAGTGGATGGTTGCTTGAGAAGGCTGGACTTACGCGGCTCAGATAGCTTTGACCGGCGCGGCTCGGGAGTGGTAGGCGCAAAGGACTGGCTCTCAATCTGCTCGGCGGCGGCGTCCAGAAAGTTGCGCATAGCGGTGGTGACGCGGCGCGGCTGAGCGGTGTGCTGTGACATTTGCGGGCGAGCGGCAGCAACATGCAGCGGCATCTGCGGCACAGGCGGAGGCGGCTCGGTAACAGAGGCCGGGTCTATAAAGCGGTCGGCAGGCACGGCTTCGCGGGTGCGGTTGTGTCGCGAGCGGCGGCCCATGGTGCTCTTCTTGCGCATCAGGATGCTACGGCGGCGCAGCAGCTCAGTGCCATGCTTTTTGCAGTACAGTGCACCCTTAATGCGAATGGCGCTGGCAACTGGCGTGGCCTGAGCGCAGCGTTGACAGCGCATACAGGCCTTGTGGTAACCATAGCCCTCGTGAGTGACACGGTCAGCGGGATACACAATTGCCGCGCATACGGGGCAAAGAGGATGATCCCAGCCGTTGATGGCACGCATGTCATTGAGCAGCGACGTTGACGGCCGTGACGCAGATGACATGTTGCTAGTACGCAGTGCATCCATGTGCGATGCGTTCGGCGGTGTACGCGCCCCACCGCCTACCAGTGTTGACTGGTTTGGCTGTGTGGGCGTTTCAGCGGACGGTAAACCCGGCGATGCGGCGGGGTAACGCTTTTCCAACACCTTTGTTTTGGTCTTCTTGTCAACCACACGCTCGGTGATCCACGGCGTGCCTGACGGTGAAGTCACATGCTCGCGCTCGTAGTGCGTCTGGCGGTCAACGTCGAGGTCGCCGCCACGCTTCACGTGAGCCGGGTCGCCGTTGTACGGCAATACAAGCGGATCACCGGGCTTTGCGTTCCGCTCGCGCAGCTGGCGCATGTGCTGCAAAAAATCGTCGACAGATGTAAAGGACTCCATGATAGCGCGGTTCATTGCCTGGAACTGCTTGGGCGACATGTCTGGACGCAGTGACACCGCCCGCGACCCGCCGCACTTCTCATCAAAGAAGCGCCTGTAGTCGTCTTCGCAGTACACGTGCCCGTTGATGGCGCGGAATGTAGACGTCGTTAACAAGCAGTCGCACGCCTCGCAGCGCAAACAGCTGGCGTGCATTACCTGTGGCCGCACAACCACATCGCTCTTGTCCACGCCGCCACCGCAAACGCCACAGCTTCCCGCATCGCACGCGCCATTGCGCTGCGCCTTGTGTGCTGCATCAAACGCCGGATGCACACGCCCGCCGCCGCGAAGCGTGCTTGGCTCTGGCATCTCTGCCGCTGCCGCTGCCGCAGGTCGCCGCCCACCGATGCCCGCTCCTCCGCCGCGCAAACTGGGCGTACGAGCCAGATGCGAGCCTGAGTACGACGCAAGCGAATCGACGTCCTCCTCAATCACCTTAGGCAACTCAAAATTATCGCGCGACTGCTTGTTCATCAGAGTGCTGGTGCTGCCAAACTCGGACGTGTTACGCGGACGGCTGCGACGGCTGGCAAGCGATCCAGTCTCTAGGTCTAGGCGGTCGACAACTGGATCTTCCTTGTACTCGCGGCTAGGCGCACGCGAGTGCTCCTGACTAACCGACTGTGCCCGCGCGCGCATTGACTCTGGCTGAGCCTGCGAGCCAACCGCTGCTCCATTGGCGTAACTAGATTGCTGCGCCTGTGAATCCTTAGCCTCCTCATCACCATCGCTGGGCTGCGTTTGCTCCTGAGCGCGATTTTTAATATGGGGTGGCGGGGATGGGAAACGCCCAAAAACAGGTGTTGGCAAACGATACAGCGGCGGGCTTGGTGTCGCCTGTGCGCGCTCGTTGTCTGCAGGGGCTGCCTGTTGCGGCGGGGGCGACATACGTTCTGAAGGCTGGTAGGCCGGCCTGCGCAGAGGTGAAGGCGCATGCGCAGCAGCACCCAACACACTGACAGCAGGTGACGCAGCCGCATTGCGTGCCGGCGAATAAGCAGCGCTGCGCGACGGATTGGGTGATGCATGTCCAGGTGCTTGAGCCTTCAAACCAACGCGATTTTGTCCGGAGCGATAACTGGACGCGGCCACTGACGTAGGTCGCATGGCATCCGGCGGGTACACGGATTTAAGGGCGCTGGCCACCGATTCGGGGCGACTTTCGGAAACGGGCGTCAGCACACTACGGCTGCTGTTGCTGCTGCTTACTGATGGGACATAGCCGGTGGTGCGGCGCATTACACTGGCCAGCTCGTTCTCGCTATCGTTGGCCACAAGTGACGAGCCACTGCCGCCACGCAGCACAGCTCCTTTTTCGGACGTCGTCGAGCCACGGCTGCTGTTGCTGCTTCCCGTGCGGCCCATGACAATGTCCAATTCTGTCAGACTGCGATTAATCTTGCCAGCCGCCGCCGCAGTGGTCGTCGCAGCACTGCGAACAGACGCATTCTCCGAAACAACATCAGGTACTGCCAAGCCGTGCGACGCAGCTGACTTGTTCAAAAATTCAGAGCGCGCCGGCGCGCTTTTCCGGCTGATAACAGATGCAGCTGGGGGCGACTGAATACGGCGGATGCGATTGTTTTCAAGACCACCCGTGCGCCACAGCACAGCAGCTAGCTCCGGTGGCATGTCCTCAACGCGCACTGGCAGCGTGACTGATGAGTCGTTGTGAGCTGCGGGGTCAACTGACACAACCGACTCGCTTGCGTTGCTTGCACACTCATCGTCCTCGTCAATGTCGCCGTACTGCATGCCCTCCTTCATTAGAATGTCCGTACGGATAGTGGACTGTGAAGCTGAAAGCTTCTCCGCACTATCTGGACGCATGCCATCATATTTGGCTCCGCCAGCCGAAATGCGAGTATCCACGCTAGTCGACCGCGAAGATGCGCCACCGCCTACAAGACTGTCGCGCGACGCCTCCAACTCGCCCTCTTTACCCGCTGCACTGCTACCGCAATAATCCTCGGGAGCCCGGGTGCTACCATCGTGAAAGTCGTTCTCGATCGAAGACACTGTACTCGCCTCTGTGCGCCGAAGCACTTCCTCAAGCTCACTGACCGCCCGCGCGACCTTCGACTCTGCCGGGTGGCGCTCCGAAAACACGCTGCGTTTCGACGCGGCGCTGGCAGCGCTACGCCGTGCACCGCTAGCTGGCCGCACATCAGGCGTTGGCGCTGTATACATGCGGCTGAACGGCGACTTGAACTTGATCTCGGAGCTAGGCATGTCGCGCACAAATATGGGCTGCGACTTAAGAATCGAGAACGCACGCGACATGTCTGGCGGCCGCATACGGTACTTGGCATCGTCGGCCCAGTGCCCAGGGTCCGGCGCGCTTGGACCCCTGCTGTCACGTGGCGCCTCGCGCCGAGGGCCGTCACTGTGTGGCGCTGTGCCGACCGGCGAGGAGCGCCCGGGCTGCGGTGTTGCGGGTTGCGAGCGTGTGCTTGACGGTGGCGACGCCTGTAGCTGTGACGGTGCGCGTTCGACCAGCTGCTCGTCGTCTGACTGTTCTGGAATCGGCATAGACTTTGTGCGCAGCCTCGACCCGGTGCGCACGCTGCTGCCGTCGTCATTGTCAGCATCGTAGTCCTCAACACCTGTGTAGCGCGCGCTTTCGGCCGTCACTGAAGCCGCCATGCTTTGTCGGTCGCTGCGCACAGTGCTTGGCGCTGCACCAGGCGTCGTCGGTGTCAGTGCTTCCATCGAAACGCCGCCGCCAATAAGATTCGACGATGTCGCTGTTTGCAGTTTAGGTGCTTTAGGCGCGGGGCTGACACTAGTCCTGTCCAGGACGCCGCGCAGCTCAGTGTCGCGAATGCTCAGATAGTGCCGCTGTGAGGGCGTTGATGCCACCGTTTGCTCCGTGTCAGACTGTGCGCCCTCGCCCGCTGGCGTAGTCGCAAGTTCCTCAAGACTAGCGCGCAGCTGCTCCTTAAGTTGTGTGTCCGCGGTGGTCTCGTCGAGCAACTTGGTTATTTCGCTAGGCGTCATCCCGCTCGACCCCATGAACCGGTATCGGTGTCGCAACTCATTTAGATACTTCTGCAGTATCTCGTTTGGAAAGTACTGCGTCAGCAAGCTCTCCACGCGCTCGCGATACTCGTTTCGCTCTCGAATCCGGTCTTTAGTAGTGCGTCGCGCCCGAATGTGCTGCCGTGGCTGCGACTGTGACCGTTTACACTCGCTGTCTGAGCATGCCTGGTGCTCTGGTGGCGCAACTGGGGGTCCGTTGAATGCCTTAAAGACTGACTCTTCATCAGCCAACCGCTGGGCTCCGCCGCCACGCAGCACTGAAGGCGCTGGCGAGCTAGTGCGCGTGTCGGTCTCGTCGTAGTCACTCACGCAGCTCCCTGAAACTGTGGTTTGTGTCAAAGTAGCCTTTTTAAACTCGTCTGGGAATCCGCGCAATGTTGTTTGTGTAGCCCTTTCCTCCACAACTGTCATTGATGAGCTGCGCGGTCGGTTATCAAACGTCGGAGACAAAAGACCACCGTCTCCACTCCCGCCACCGCCGACCAGCATCGGCGATGTCGATCGCTCAAGACTTTGTGGAGTCCGGGCCCCGCCCGTGCGTGCGTGCTCTGTGTCGCTGGTGCACTCGTTGTTAAACGCGGGGCTAATCTCCATAAAGCTCTGGTGCGATGACATCGGTCGCAGCCGTGAATAGTCGCTGTCAGAAGTCATTGGCCGCGTCGGAGGCGCGCTGGAAAACGAGCTAGCGGCTCGTATGCGGTTGGCTGCTGGAGATAATGGTCCATCAGTGCCTCTAGCGCCGTTTCCGCCCCCACCCACGATTGTCCTTGACGCCATCTGCCAGGTCCGAACTGGAAGCGCGTGGATGCGCAGCTCAAGGCCACCGTCTGAAACACGCTTGTGCGTAACTATCGGCGACCGCGTGTCACCTTCAGCGCTTGGTGTTGGCGATGCAAGGCTGCGCGCATCGTCTTGCTCCACAACAACGTCTCCGTCTTCGTTCCCCAGTATCTATTATCTTGTGTAAAACCACCACATGCGCACAAACGCCATTTAAGGCAACTGCAGACAATTAGCTAAAATATCCGCTTGCAAGCACACAATACCTTGCATACGGACAGGACCCTTGTTAGGTTATGCTATCCATAAAACTATCACGGAATTGTTTGAGAGCTAAGCTTGAACATCAGCACTATGCCTTGCGATGCTGGGGGGTGGAAGGAGGTAGTGATAGAATAGAGGCGCTTAATTTGCTTTATCTTCCAGCTGCCAGCCAAGGCACCCTAGAACCTGAGAGAAGCACACTCAGAGCCGGCAGCAGAGGTTGCATGTGCATATGGTATAGTACAAGGGCTGCTGAAAATTGCGCTATCTGCGTTGCCGAGGAAGATAAAAGGTCAAATTGGCGCACATTTACAGTGCATAGAGCTGCTGCCTGCAAGTGCCGATGCAATAGTGTGTACACCCTCCTCCTCCCAGCTCAAATGTTTGTGTTCTGATGAGCGACAACGGATCCATTGAAAGCAGGACTGCATCTCCTCCCCAAATTTCAAAATAGGCAAGAAATACTGAACGCTTGATCGCAAGTTGCTTGGCCTTTGGGATTTTTCACAAAGCACAAAGAGACTAACAGGATGTGTTCCTCACTCCCCATGAGTAGATCTCGCAACAAACCAAACACATGCTACACATGCTATAATTGCTTGTTGCCAGGGAAGTTCTATAAGCAATGCTTACCTTGACCGACACTCTGGTAGACGCGCGGTTGTCCTGCTCGTTGGCGTATAAGTCTCCCGAGACACGAATGTCATATTTATATGGCGTTCCGTTAGCCTGTTGGCCGCTGGCGACTGTACGCTACAACTCAATATGATCATGGTTTATGTAATAAAAAACAAATTGGTTCTTAGCATACATTTATCCTGTCATTTAAGCCATATGAAGTGTAGTATTTTTGCTTCCTTTTCTTTCAAACAACAGCTGCGCAGAGATATAGAAACCTCACACTTACCCCTGTGCGGTCAACCATGGCAGACTGGGCGCAATTGCTACCAAGCGCAGAAGACAATTCGCTAGATGTATACGTCTGGTAACAGAGTATATTTCTCCTGACAACTAAATTCTCAAATGTCGTATGCCTGTATGCGCGCACGCGTCGCAGCGATCAATAGACGTGTTCTCCCCGCTGTTGATATTATTGTAAGCGTATTGTGTTGTACAAGTAAGTAGTCCTTGCAGAAGCGCTGAGAAAAGAGAGTTAATGCAGAGTTTATTAGAAGCAAAACAGTTAGTGTCTTTGTTGACAAATAAAGAAAGAAGTGCTCGCAAAAAAAAAAAAGTGATACAAGTTTTACTTGCCACAGGGCAATAGACGAAACAAGAAGTGAAAAACAAAAAAAAAAAAAAAAAAGACGAAAGACGACGCAGGCTTCAAATACATTTGTAGGGGAGGGACCAAGTGACAACAGAACGCAAAAAAAAACACACACACACACCCAGTTTTTTGCCCTCCCATCCCTGCATGCACGCCCACAAAAAAAACCCGCCGCAATGGACGTCCTTTTGGCATGCTTTTGCATCCTGGCTATGCAGCCAGGATATTGCTTGCCTCCCCACTTTAAGCATTGCGAACGGAGAAAGGGAGATCGGGGAATACAAGCAGGATATGCAGATTCAGCATTCCTTCACTATAGCTACCATCTACCGCTTGTATACCCTTTGTCTATGGAGGATTCGTCGGATGTGCCAAATGATATGTGCACAATACGCTGTGCAATGGCTGCTATAGCTTCTTGAAGATGTGGCTTTGCTTTTTTGAAATGCTGCATTCCAGCCGCTGCAATGTACACTAGTCCAATTGTCTGCGGGGATGATGTCCTTTATGTTATTCTTGCCTACACCTCTTGCCCCTGGTCCTTGGAAGATTGGCGGGACCCTGGATAACATATCACGGCGCCAGGGAAATGTTAGTCACCACAGCACGGCCATGTCACATGGACACGAACAAAATGGCTCAGCAAGTGGCGGCGCCTTACTTTTAGCACTCTTCGCTCTGCCTTCCGCCTGCCTGGGTCAAAAAAAAGGAAAGCGCATTCACGGCCACTACTACATCATCGAAAACCGATGAAAGAGGTTGCGCATTAACAGATTTTCTACAGGACTCATATCTCTGTCGTTTCAAGTAATTGGCTGCCAGCTCGCCAACAGGAAAAAAAAAAAAAAAGGCACACAATTGCGCTGCTTGCCTGCCTAAGACATGGAAAAGATGTTTGAAGAGATATAGTGACCAGACCCCGCGTCCAAAAACTACTGCCATGTTTTTTTCCCCTGACAACATACCCCGAGCCAAGGCAGCACAATGGATTTTTGCGCACAGACGCCGCACACTAGTGTCTATTGCGAAAGCGTGACTTTGATGACTATCCTTACAACTCTTACATTTACACTTATTCTTGCCATCAGTTCTTAGAATTTCTTCTACAGCACGTTTTACGATAATTTTTATACAGACAAAAATTTTGTCGGTGGGATGTGTACCATCGCTCTGGAATCCATGATAAATATGTGTTGTCAAAAAAAGCTCAGCAAATTGTTGAGAAAATATACCACGTAACTGTTTCAAAAAAATACTAGGAATAAACAATAGATCTAGCGGACAACTCCGATACCAGCAGATGCAGCAGTGGCAATAACACTTTTGCATATCTTTTCAAGGCCAATATGGCTCATAGCTGGATCCCTCTCCTTGATCTGCGCAATGGCGTATATATGCTTCAGCGATACTGTCCCTACATTCTGGACACCGGGCTGTGCCGCGCCTTTCGCCACACCTGCAGCCCGTTTTAGTAGCCATGATGTTGGTGGCGACTTGACCGTAAAAGTAAACGTGCGATCTGGATTAATACTAATCGCCACAGGGGTTGGTGTGCTGACAACCAGATCCTTGGTTCGGTCGTTAAACTGCTTACAAAAATCCATCGACTTTACTCCACGCTGACCCAGCGCTGGCCCCACAGGCGGTGAGGGTGTCGCTTTGCCTGCTGGCACTATCAGTTTTAACAGGCTTGCTGCTCCGGCCTTTTTCGACATTTTTATTCCTTATCCTTTCGTTTGATTCCACGCAGACCAAAGAGTATATTAAACGAGAAATGCAAATGGCTAAATAAAACGTTAAAGAGCAAATGTAAGCATAACTGGTTCAAGCCAGAATTTTCCGATAGCAATTTTTTTTCAAATCAGTGATGCACGTGATATATTAGTCTGTCGTTGATGCGTTTTGGCAACACGCAACTTGCATTCTTTTTTAAATTGTTCACTATTCTCCCTCCTCTCACTTCTTTTGCCTGTCTTTGCATCGTCAACCCTCAATCTCCGCATCATCTGTACGGCACATCACTTTTCTATAGCTACTCTTTGTCATGGACGCGCTCAAGGCAGCGCAGCATTACATAAATCGCATTGTGACAGACACCAGTGGCATGAAAGTGCTATTGCTGGACCGTGAGACCACACCAATAATATCGCTGGTATCTACACAGTCACACTTGCTTTCGAAGGAGGTGTATTTAGTCGATAGAATAGACAATGTGCAACGGGATTCAATGCGGCACCTCAAATGTCTGTGTTTTCTCCGACCAACAGACTCGTCGATCCAGGCACTGGTTGACGAGCTACGCAGCCCCAAATACGGCGATTACTACATATACTTTTCCAACATACTTAAAAAGAGTATGATTGAGCTGCTAGCCGAAAACGATGAGAGCGAGGTGGTGCAGGAGCTACAAGAATTCTACGCGGACTTTTATGCACCAACGCCGTGTCTATTTCACATTGGCCTGACTCCATCGACACATCCACTGTTTGCCGAGGGTCATAGCTGGAACCCTGGTGCACTGAATCGCACAGTGCAGGGACTAAGTGCGCTACTATTGTCACTAAAAAAAAGACCGAATATACGATACGAGCGGAACAGCGGGATGGCGCTGAAGCTTGGACGTGAGCTTGAGTATTTGGTGAACCACGAGAGTAACCTGTTTGGTACGAATTCCGACGACAAGACGCATCTATATATTCTTGATCGTAAAAATGATCCAGTGACGCCGCTACTAACACATTGGACATATCATGCAATGCTTCATGAGCTCATTGGAGTCAATAATGGACGGATAGATCTTTCTTATCTGCCAGATATTCGGCCCGAGGTCAAGGAGGTGATGTTGTCCCAGGATCAGGATTCGTTCTTTAAGCAATCGCAGTTTCTAAATTTTGGCGATCTGGGAGTATCCGTCAAGGAGTTTGTGGACTCATACCAATCAAAGACCGCGTCGCAACACAAGATTGAGTCGATTTCAGATATGAAGCGGTTTGTTGAGGCGTATCCAGAGTTTCGCAAGCTTTCAGGTAATGTCACCAAGCATGTGACACTAATTGGCGAGCTGTCGCGGATTGTAGGCAGCCATCATCTTCTTGCAGTATCAGAGCTTGAGCAGAGCCTTGCATGTAACGAGCAGCATAATACAGATTTGAAAGCCCTAAGAACTCTAATTGCGGATCCGAGTATTCAGCCAGAAAACAAGGTGCGGTGTGTGGTCTTGTATGCTCTCCGATATGAGCGTGCGCAGTCGAATGCGTTGCACGAGCTTAAGCAGCAGTTGTCTTCGAGCGGAGTAGATGCAGACTTGGTGTCAACGGTTGATGTGGTGCTGCGCTACAGTGGATTGCGCGAGCGACAGAGCGACATTTTCCAGAATGAGAACATTTTTTCGCGCGGGCGCAACATGTTCAAGGGGCTCCAGGGAACAGAGAACGTGTATACACAACACACCCCAGCGCTGGCTGTGATGTTGGAGCAGTTGTTGCGGGGAAGACAAGGGCTTCATTGGCAGGAGCGCTTGCCAAATCTGGATCCGCAGGCACGACCACCTACGATTGGCAACGAGAGCGGCATATTCAATCAAGATATTATTGTGTTTGTCGTTGGCGGTGTTACGCTAGACGAAGAGAAGGCTGTAGCAAACCTCAATGCGCGGTTTGGCTCGCAGAATGTGCGCATTATGTTAGGTGGGACGTCTTTACACAATAGCCATACATTCCTTAATGAACTGTCCACAACATTTTATTTAAACTTTTTTTTTTTGTCTATAAAAATGCAACGTTTCTGTTAGTGCGTTTACCATTTCTCGTATATAGAAACTAATAAGGATACTAAAAAAAAGGGGTATGTTATTTTGGCGGAACCTTGCTGTACTGAGATGTTCTGGAAACTGGATAATACATAAAGAACGACTGATCTCCGCCTGAAAACGAGCCCGGGTTTATGCAATGGCAGCCTTCGTAGTTGACTGAATATGGATCAAAGCGGTCGGCCAATATTAACAAATCAGGAATTGGATATACACGCATAGCATGGTCGTAAGCCCAATATATAGGACGGATGCGCTGAGGTAGCGGACATAGATGACCTTGATCGATGACAGTACGTACCAAATGCTTGACAATCTCAGTGCCTTCTGTCGGTGGCAACACGCAGTTGCGACGAATGCGCTTAAGCAGATCTTCGCGAAACACGACAATTTCATGCGTGCAATACTTTATCCTACACGGATTGCTTGCAAATGTGACGTTTGTCAATCGGCTTCCAAGTCGTTTGGTAAAAAATTCGGCAATGTGTGGTTTTGGCAAAGCACCCTGACCCCACGGATCATTGCTACCAGGCACAAATACAAAATGACTCTTGCGGGCAATCTCAGGGAACCCAGCAATTAGTTGGCCCAATAATGCCATATTGTCACGATACTGTGCAGTATCTCCGGACCCCGATACGAACGGTTTTGACGAAAAGTCCCCAATAAAAACAAAGGCAATTGGTGGAGTCGAGTGAGAGAAACCTTCGAGAAGCGTGTGCAATGCGTCCATAGTCTCTTGTTTGTCAAGCCATACATCCGACAAAAATATAATGCCGTTGTCGCTAGCTACCTCAATCGCACGCAGTTGTGTCTCTGTGCGTAGGGATGGCGTGCCACCAAAGAAATTATTGTTAGGAAAAGCAGCTTTTGTCTTCTCCCGCGGTTCTGGTGGCGGTAATCCAATCTCCTCAACTCTGAATATGCCATCCTCGACATACCCATCAATAAGAACAAAGCAGCTTTCAGTGAACAAGCCATTTACAGTAGAGTGCTTGCTGTTCATCTCTGTAAAGTCTAATTCAATCGATCCAGCACGATCCTCTAGAAAAAGTTTACCCTCTTCTAACTGTGACAGCATCCCGAACAACAGAAAATGTTCGCCCTCACGGCCTTGAAGAGAATCTACAGTGCTGAGCTGATAGAAGCGATCTTTTTCGTGGTCACTGAAAGACACTGCCATAAAATTTTCGTTACGCAAGACGCGCTGCTTCAGCAGATCATAGCGCTGTCTGAATAGAGCTGCTTTTGCCTCGGCTGAGGATAGAATTGCGGCGTTTTCAAACGGGTGTGTGAATAGCTTTTTTCCTGGATCGTACCAGAGTGTTGGTACATCAAACGCACTAATAACTGTAAACAGATCTGAAGCGCCGACAGCTGCTGATGCTGGCTGTGGGGCACCAGCGGGTGTCAGCGATGTAGCTCCATTTCCGGTGCCTGTCGCCACCGCAGCCACCAGTTCCTTTAATGGTTCCGCTTCGACCAGCGGTTTGCCCTCTACAAGGGCCGAAATAAGAAAGAAGGCATCAGTCATGCTACATAGTGGTTTAGTACAAGCACTGCTATTTGTATGTGTAGAAAAAAATTAGCATAACAATGCGCAGGCTTTAACACGCACCTTCTCGTTTGGTCCATGTGTCTGCCAGTAGCTCAAGCCATTTAGTTGCGTCTGCCGTTGACAGTTCGTTCTGCTGGATAACCTCGCTGAGGAACTGCAGGGCATCGGCCTGTAGCGACAGCGAAAACTTTCTTGTGAAGACTTTGTAAATTAGACTCTGCATTTAGTAGGGTTCGCGTGCTGTGTGTAAAAGGCCAAGGCAAGGAGAAAGAAAACTCCAAAAATAAACGCGTTCAACACTAAAGATTGCGAGTTAATCTCTGTAGGGACCGATGGTGACTCTGTGCACGTGTAGCTAGCATAAACCCAAAACTCAACGTCATCAACTATGCGCAGGATGAAACAAAGTCCATTGCAAGTTACTATATAAAAAGCTTATACACTCGGTAGAATTCGTATCCGTTGTATTTTACAGCTTTACCACACGCGAAATGGACGCAGAGCGCGATGTATACGAGCTACTGGGGGTGTCGATCGAGGCTAGCGAAAAGGAGCTAGCCAGAGCATATAGAACAAAAGCATTGCAGTATCACCCAGACAAGAACCGCGACAACCCAAGCGCAGTGCAGCTGTTTCACGATATAAAAGCAGCATATGATCTGCTCATAGATCCACAGCAGCGCTCAGAGTACAATGAAAAGCGCAGAGCGCAGCTGGCCAAACGCCAGAGGCAAAATGCGCTCAGCGGTGAGCGTAAGCGCATGAAATCACAGCTTGAACGCGACGAGCATGCAGCCAAAGAGGCTCGAACTGCCAAGTATATGCGCGAGCAGAGCGTACGCCAGGAGGCAGCGCGGTTTCGGGAAGAGTCGCTGCGGGACGAATGGCGGCAGGACAAGAAGATGCGCGAGCATATTCGCCGCACGCAGGACCAGCAGGACCGACAGGAACAGCAGGACAACGCTGCGAGTGCTGCAATGAATGATGTAGATGAGCTCGATCGCACGATACGTATTCGATGGGATGACGCCGAGCACCAGCATAATCGTGAGTCGCTGGCGGCTCTTTTCTCGGAGTTTGGCGCACTCGAGGAAGTGGTTGTGGCACCAGTGTCGGAAAATGCGAGGCGGCGTGGGGCAGAGGGAAGCAGACCGCGGTCGGCACTGCTTGTATTTCATTCCATTGCAGCGGCTCATGCGCTGATGAACATGCAGCACGAGAGCGCTGAGGTCCGCCGGTTCGAACGCACATGGGCCAAAGGAACCGAGCCAAGAGTCGTACGCGACATTGCAGACAGTCAGACTGCCGCGGCAGCAGAGGCCGGCGGAGCGAGGGAAGAAAGTGGGCGTGGCGCGAGTCTAAGAATTCCCGATATTTCAGCAATCGACCAGCGGCAGCTTCCAGGCAGCAGCATGTGCTTTGCCGACTTTGAGGCACTGACGCTGATGCGGATGCGGCAGCACGGCACATCTGAGCAGAACGTTGTGGGCAAGTGATTGTGCGTGATAAGGATTTCCAAACGTCATTCTTCGTGGCCTCGCAGATATCTATCGCGTGCCATCGATGCGCAGCATGATTCGACAGAACGGGTGGACAGGGACTGCGAATTTTTATGGAGGATGTCGCAACAGATAGCAAACAAAGCCAAGCTCTCTTGGGCGTACAATTGCTACCGTCGGCTGCTGAATGCATGCGCCCTGAATTTCTCCGAGCCATTCATCCCTTGCGCAGCTTACCCCCTCCTCCCGCGTTGCTCGAAACTCTCAGCGCTGAGAAAGAAGATGCGTCTGCCCATGCAGGGGATAAGAAAAGCGTTTGAGGAGCTGCGCTGATGCGTCTGCTGCACATTCATCTCTTTCTACGCGCCTGCACGTGAAAGGCCCTTGCCAAATTACTGTCGTTTTACTCGTATAAATATTGCAAGCATGTTCACTGGGGGCAAACAGTAGCTAGCTTATCGTCATGCCATTCCTTTGCCTTGCCACACACCTCCTTTACTGTTGAATCAGAAATCCAGTCCAGGCCTCTTATATTGATCCTTTCATTGTTCTATTGTAAAAAAAAAAAGCCTCTGGCCTTCCCTGCAGCTTCTCCATATCCCTTCTTTGCTTTACATCCATAGTATTAATTACAAACCGCCATTAACCTGCTTCTTAAAAAGGCAAGGCCTTAAGAAAATATTATTGAAAAAAAGGTTGTTCTAGTTTATGGCTGCTTCTCTAGCATCGAGTGAGAACGCAGCGTCTCTGAACGGCACTGAGAAGGACGCTGAAAGTGGAGCTGCATTTGAAGACTCACGCAGCGAAAGTTCAACTGTCGATACAGATGATGCTGCCACACACAGTACTGACGAGATATCTGAGGTGCCGGAGCTGACGTTTTTTACGCGGCTATATGAGCTTCCCTTGGTGAATGATGCTGTGTCAAGCATCTGCCGGATTGCCGAGAGCAACCGCTACACGAGTGCAATCATCAGCTACGCGGAGAAGGTGGGAAGCCTGGCCGAGAAGTCTCGTCCGCTGTTCCGGCCTGTTGAGCGTCCCATTGTGGCCCTTGATGGCTATGCTACACGCTCACTCGAGTTTATTGAATCAAAATACCCCATTGTGGCCAAGCCCACAGATGAAGTGCTCGAGTCTGTGCAGACTCAGGCGAAGGATGTCGGTGATCGCTATCCAGTTGTTGCTCGCACCTTTGCTGTGGCAAAATCTACTGCGAACTCTACTATTGATCGTGTTGACTACCTGGTTGACTATGTCCTCCCACCGAGCGCTGCTGTGACAGAAGAGTCTGGCGATGGCACCCAACTACCCGCAGAAGAGCAGCAGCAACAGATCCAAGAGCTGCTGCAGGCACAGAGTAGCAGTAACTGCGATTCACCACTGGGGAAGGTCACAATTCTAGTACACAAGGTGCCACAGCGTCTGGGCAAGTACTACTACGATCAACTTCAATCTAGCAAGGCGAAGGTTGGCTGCATCAAACAGTCCGTTAAGGATGCGGTTGATGTTTATGAGAGTGAGATTAGCGAGCGCTCGTATCGCCTGCTGGGTTCCGCTCGGGAGCGTGCGTGGACTACTGTCAATACTACAATTCCTAGCTACCTGCCCCAGCGTGCTCAGCAGTACTACGAGCACGGCAAGGAGATCTTGGTCACTAAGGCTACCAAACTCCATGCTGAGTACTCGCGTACTGATCAAGACACGCGTTCAAAAGTGCTGAGTCTGATTCTGATCAGTGGGGAGCAGGTCCCAGTTCTTGAGGGTATTACCAGCCGCATATTCGGGAAAGGAATGGCTGCTAGTGCTGATGGCGCAAGAACATATACTCCAGCTCCTACCACAGCTGAATAAGTAAAATGTACCTCCAGTGTCTAGTTTCTTGTGTCTACTGTTTCTTTTTTTAAAAAAAAAAAAATGACATTTGGGTATGACTGTTTGCGCGGCAAATTATATAGTAGGTATTTCGCTTACAAAACCCATGTAACAGGAACCTTGCTTGATTATACTCGATCCTAGCATCATTAACATGAGCTGAATACGTTTGATGAGTTTTGAAAGCGAGTCGATACCTGGAAAAGAGGGTGGTTGTTGCAATGAGCTTCGCGTTTGCGCCACATGCGTGGGTTATTTCTTTCCCTCGTTTGTTTACTCCTTTTCTTTTTGGCTTCCAGCTTGTTTGTTAATTTCTACTCTTCCGTTGCATCTCTCACCCACACTTTTTTTTCTGCAATCTATTTCTTGTCGTACTTTCCAAAAGCACATTAAACACTAAAAAAAAAAACGTCATGGACGCTAATTCGGGACAGCCTTCAGTCAAGAGCGCCGACATGTCGGATGCGATGCAAACTGCAATCATAGAGTTTGCCACTGCCGCACACGAGCAGCACAACCTTGAAAAGGATATTGCTAGGTACATTAAGGTTGAGTGCGACAAGAAGTATGGCAAAACATGGCATGTTATTGTTGGTCGCAACTTTGGTTCCTTCGTTACCCACGAGGTCGGTCATTTTGTCTACTTTTACAACAAGCACCTTGCACACCTCGTCTTCAAGTCTGGATAGATTTAAGTACCAGCGATAGTGTGCTGGCAAGAGCCACAACTGTTTTTTTTTTTGACATTATTCTTTCGCAACTTTATGTGAGAGGATTCTGTCTAGGACAGTTTTTTTTCTTTTTCTTCTTCTGGCTTTCAACCTAGATAGTCTCTATTTCTATTAAATGAATGTAGCGCTTGTTTTTTTTTCATATACAGTGCAATTGTTTCTTTTATTCGACAGGAAAACTATGAAAAAAAAAATGTCTAGTAGTCAAAGTTTAATGCATTTTCAAACGTTGCACAAGACAAACCCAAAGAAAAATCGCCTCTATTATTAAGATTGCCAACGGTGCTGACAGTTTCTATTACAACAGACGTAGTAAAGTGTCATACGAGTTTCTGAATGACGCGACTGCGACTGAAAATACACAGCCAGTAGTCCGGAACACTTTGGGCACGGCACCTCTGTGGTTCGCGGCAGTGTGGGATCTGAACCAAGATCTGTGACCATCATGGTCTTCTCACTAGTCACAAGTTCCAACAAATATCAATTATAAAACACAACCTGTTTAGTAGAAAAAAAAGCCCTCCTCACATTTATATAGACACGGGTGCTGGGCATTTAATTTATGCATTGGACGTACCTTGGAACATGAAGCACCCCATGACGAAACACGCAGTTATTCTGAGCCTCCTCCTCATAATTACAGTTGCGACACGCGTACATCAGTCGCCGATGAACCTGATCCACACGTGGATAAAGCATGTTGCTGCAGTCCTGACAGAACTTTATGCTGGACATGGCCGGAACAGAAAAGGCAAATGCGATAAATGAAGCACAACTAGTCGTCCACAAGTTTCCCTGCACATCAATCGCAACACACAACTAGCGCGCAAATGCATTCCAGACCTTACTCAGCTCCACACGAAATCAAAATAATTTGGGTATTTATCATGTGATGTGACGGGTAAACAACATTTCTAGAAATCTCTACTCCTTGCCTTCTTGCGCTCTTTCTCTCATCTTCTCAAGAGTATCTTGTAACTTCTTCATCTCAGGAGTAGAGTTAGTCCAGCCCTTCATTCGATTCTTCATACGCAGCTCTGCGTGTCTTCTTTGCAAGCCGCCAAATTGTTTGTCTGCATCCGGCGGTTTGGGATACTCAAATTCTTCCTTTATCGTAACAATAGCCTTCTTGGTTCTGGACTGGCGCTCTTTTACTCCCGTACGTCTGTTAAGAACAAGCTTTCCAGGAAACACCGTCGTGCGTACATCTGTCACTGTCACATTGTATATGTGCGTCAGATAATCCTTAATATCGAGTTTGTTGATGTTAAGCGGCACGCGGAAGGCTGCCTGGTTCTTGTTTAGCCGTGTATCGGGTATGATCTTGAACAAAATGTTAGGAAAGTAGATCCGAAAGTTTCCGAACTTTTGCGCCATATTGTTGTTGTAGAAAGCTAGAGATCAAGGCTATCAATAGTATCTATCTCTTCTGTTTTCTTTGTACTTTTTGCGCGGCGGGTTTGTGATTTCAAAAGACTAGTAGCCGGAGCTGCAGTTAATTAACAAACCAATAAAACCACTACAACTCAAGAACCAAGTGCTTAAACGCCGAAAGGAGCGTTATTCTAAATTGGCTACAGTGACAAAAGACAAAGTTTGAATTGGTATGAGAAAGTGAAGTGGGGGTGTGTGTGCGTATCATCCAAAGCAGACAGCCATTTTTCCAGAATGCTGGATCATCGGATCAGATCTCGACCAACTTTTTTTCAGTTGGATGGTTTTCATCTGGATGCACCTAACGAAAGCCATGGATCGTGTTTAAACCACTTTTCAGTCTCTGCTTCGCTTAACGCCGCCTTCCTTTTTTATATTTCAACACACAAAATTGCTGGCGATTCAAAACGCAGTTGCCGACAGACTGAGCAATAATGGACTACAAGCCTGTTGGAGCGGGGAAAAATGTATGCAGCGTGAGGCGCTCGCTTCCAGAAGCAGGGTACTGGAAAAAATTCCAGTCGCCAGTATTGGTAAAGGAGTACGGGATGGTGACAGCCCTAGAGTTTAGTCCTGTCAAACCGTACGACCTGCTTGTGACAGCATCAATGCGGCTTCAAGTTTATAACAGTCGCACAAGTCAGCTGAAAAAGTCGATTACACGGTTCAACGGAGTTGCACACAGCGGCTCATATCGATCCGATGGCAAGCTGGTTGTGGCAGGTGACGACAAAAACATGGTACAGGTGTTTGACGGGTCAAGTCGGGCTATTCTACGTACATTCAAGGGACACACAGACCCTGTGCATCTCACAAAATTTCTGCCCAACAAGGTCAACGTTTTATCGGGATCTGACGACAAGACGGTGCAGGTGTGGGACATTCCGAGTCAAGCAGCAGTCAACGTGTTCAGCGAGCACACAGATTACGTGCGTAGTGGCAGTGTGTTCAGCGGAAACGCGAGTCTGGTCGCAACTGGGTCGTACGACCACACAGTGCGTATCTGGGATCTGCGCGCAAATCGCAGCGTCACGACGATATCAACAGACGATCCGGTCGAGGACGTGCTGGCATTCCCGGGCGGTGGAGTGATTGCCGCGAGTGCCGGTCCGAACGTGCATCTCTTCGATTTGCTGATGGGCGGACGGCAGCTGACGACGATGGGCAACCACGAGAAGACGGTGACGTCGTTGTGTCTTGACAGTGCAGGCAGTCGTCTGGTTGCCGGTTCGCTGGACCACCACATAAAGATCTATGACGTGCAGAGCTTCAAGATGATGTTTAGCATGAGTTATCCGGCGCCGGTACTAAGTGTGGCACTCTCTGCTGACGACACACGGCTTGCAGTGGGCATGGCGTCGGGTGTGTTCTCGCTGCGTCGGCGCGCAGTGACGGCCAAAGAGCAGGCAGTTGTGGCAGCGCGGGCGCCATCAGCAGGGTCGCGGGCGTACTTTCAGCGTGGCGCTAGCTACAAGGGCGCCGACGACGATCTGCGCATCGAACAACGGCGCAAACGCAGCCTAGCAGACTACGACGAGCTTTTGCGTAAGTTTGAGCACAGTCGCGCGCTGGATGCAGTGCTGTCTAACAACCGCGCTGGTCTTACCGTCGTGTCGCTGCTACAGGAACTGATCCACCGTGACGGTCTGGTTGGCGCGCTGGCTGGCCGCGATGAGCTGTCGCTAGATCCCATTGTGCGCTTTCTGGTCAAGTTTATTGATCACCCACGCTACACTTCCGTGCTGATCACCGTTGCTGAAACTCTGCTAGACATCTACGGTGACCTACTGTATCAATCCACGCGGATTTCCGAGTTGCTCATGCGTCTGCGCGCGAAGGTCCGTCTGGAGCTGCGTCTGCAGCAGGATATGACTATGCTGCTGGGCTCCATGGATATGCTGATGGCGACATGCAAAGTCAGCCATGCTCAAGCCACCGGCGCCACACCCGCCGCAGACGGAGCACGGGATACATGAGTAGCTTGTCTAACTTTTTCTAGTGATGCTAATCCAATACTGATTCCGTAATTAGACAAAGCACCGTTCCGCCGTGCATTGTGCTTTTTCCGCTGAGCTACAAAGCCCGGCCGTGCGGATCAACCAGGCCACAAGTGCCTGCGCCCTGTCTGCCTGGTGCTAAACGGGCGCGTGTTTCTCCCTTTTTCTCGCTACAAAGAAGGCGATCGGCGCCTCCTATTCTTCTCCACAAAGGCCACAGACCCACCACAAGATCTTCGCCTCCCTTCTCTGCGCTTTTGTACCCGACATGCATTGGATTGTATTGGGCAGTGGGGATGTCCCTGGGTGGATGTTCTGCCAGACGAGCCGCAGGCCTGAATTTTGTCCGCAGAATGGCGAACAATGAGAAGTCTCTTTGGCCGGGGAAAGCAAAGGACAGCTATCCTGTGTTTGCTGTTCGTCTTGCCCAAGAGAAACGCAAGCCTTGCACTTGTTAGCACACCGAGGATGCTATTTGCGATTCTTTGTCTCCGCTCTCTTACACCTTTTTTGTGGTCTACACCATTCTCTTTTTGAAATATTCCTTGCTCTTCTGTGGTCCCACCAGTCCAGCTAAAAAAAAAATCAATACAACCCTTTCATCCCGCTTTGCCTTTCTAGACTCATACTTCTTTATTCGTCTTTTCTTTATATTTTGAAGCTTGGCTCATATTCTTGTTTCGACCCTCTAATTCGCCTTCTCCTGCATCTAATCTAACTTTCATTCCATTGCCTTCCTGTTCTGCCGTAAGTGAGAGCAAAAGTGCGGTCATGGACTACTACAAGCAACAACAGCAACAGCAGCAGCAACCGCAGCAACCGCAGCCTAGACAGCAGCAGCAACAGCAACAGGCTAGGCATCAACAGCAAGCGAACGCACATGCTCTTGCTACTCAGAATATTCTCAAGTCCTTCGACCCCGGACCAGACTATCAGGTAACCCAGGTTATCGGACAAGGAGCCTACGGGATTGTTTGGTAAGTGCGTCAAATATATTTCTCCCTTTGATGACATCGTCTCACTACTTTTTTTTTTTATACTTTCAAGGCCCGGATTTTCAAAAACAAAACATAGTTTTAAACCGCCAATTAAAATGCAAGTTGTTGTTTTTTCTGTAGCTCCGCGAAGCATGCTCCCAGTGGGGTCGATGTCGCCATCAAGCGGATTGGACCCTTTGACAGTGCTATGCTGTGCCAGCGCACACTGCGCGAGATAAAGCTCCTCAAGCATTTTAACCACGAAAACGTAAGCATTGTATTTTTCTACACCTCTAATTGCATTGCTTGTTGCTTTACAGTTACGCTTGCCGTAGCATTGGATGTTAAATTTTCCTTCTCCTTCTAGGCTTTGCCAACAAACCATTGAGAGACAACTCCATTCCTATTAGGAAGAGTCACGCTTGTAATGGAATGCGCACAAAGCATGAGCTCAAAAGGGGGCAACAAAGAATATTAACCAAAAGCAGACCCATCAATGCCTTTTTTTTTGTTTGTTTTTTACAACAAAAGCACCGGTCTTTTCTCTGTATTTATCCCGATTTCATGTAGATTATCACCATCTACGATTTGGTAAATCTCAGACCCCGCAATGACTTTAATTACGTCCACATTGTACAAGAGTTGTTGGACATTGACCTTCACCGCATTATTAAGACGCAGCCGCTGTCAGAGGAGCATGTGCAGTACTTTTTGTATCAGATTCTGCGGGCGCTAAAGTACATCCACTCATGCAATGTGCTTCACCGCGATCTGAAACCTGCAAATATCTTGCTCAATGCCAATTGCGATCTGAAGGTATGTGACTTTGGTCTGGCCCGCGGCTCTAAAGATGAAAATGACAACAAAGAATCGTTCCTGACCGAGTACGTCGCCACCCGCTGGTACCGCGCACCTGAGATTATGCTGTCATTTAAAGAGTACACCAAGGCCATTGACATCTGGTCGGTTGGCTGCATTATGGCTGAGATGCTGTCCAAGATGCCGTTGTTCCCTGGCCACGACTACCATCACCAGCTTAAGCTCATCTTTGATGTGCTTGGCACTCCCAGCTCAGACGCCTACCTCGGAATCAAGAGCCAGCGTGCACGCGATTATATCCGCAGCCTGCCGCTTAAGGCCAAGGCAAACTTTAACAAGATGTTCCCCTACGCCAGTCCGCTTGCCATTGACCTGATGGACAAAATGCTGAACTTTAACCCCCGGAAGCGTATCACTGTCGAGGAGGCCCTTGCACATCCTTACCTGGCTCAGTACCACGATGAAGCCGATGAGCCTACTTGCCCGCCGCTGCCCGAGAACTTCTTTGACTTTGATAACTTTAGAGAGAAGCTGAGCGTTGAGCAGCTGAAGGATTTGCTGTGGAACGAGATCCACTCTAATTTCGATACATACCCTCAGAGCGACTCGGTCGAGGATTCCGAGGTCGACGACGAAGATATGTAGCCTTTTCTGCCATGTCCTATTCTCAATGTCATTTTATTTTGCTTTCCACGGCTATTCTTATAAGCAAACATACATTTTATTTTTAAGGGTGCCGCCAGCTAAAAATTAAAAAAAAANAAAAAAAAAAAAACTAAAGATTCTTTATCAATATCAGTCGACAGCAAAGATAAACAAATAACACCGTGGATGTCTTCAACAATTTGCCCCCACCACCAATCAACCAACATATTGGTAGTAACCAATGTTGGTTTTTGGGTTATCAATGTTGCCACTCGGTTTATGAAAAGTGATGGAAATCAAAAATAGCCAGAGGCAGTGCCGATCTGACTAAAACCAGCTCTATCACAACAACCGGTATTCTTAACCAGTTTACAAAATCCAGTCATTATATTGGGGCTTCTTGATATGGCGACAGAAAAAAACTGCGTTTGTTGTGCGTGCGCTGACTGTTGGCTCAAATTCATCCGTCGGAGAAACCTGCCCTTCATCTACATTTTTGCGTACTACGCACATGGTCAACTTTATTCGTTGAGAAAGCATACCATTACACAGAATGTGGTCATCCGACAAGACTTATTCAACCGGCCAACGCTTTGACACTTGCGTAGCAATTTGCGTCTGTCGATCGAACCCGGATTTGGTTGTAAGTAACAGAATTTTGAAAGAATATTGGGTTTCAACGCTTAATTATTCTTGTAGTAGGCAAAAATCGAACGTACCAAATGAAGAATGTTCTGTGCTAACCTATCATTTCCATCTGACTACGCACATGCACCATTTCTTCACACGTTACCAAAGAAACTCTGTGCTTTTATTTGTATTATCTCCCGGTCATTAAATAATTGCCGCGCATTGTTTTAACCAGTACTGCCTGCATCGGTAGTTGAAGGAGAATATCACTACTATCTAACCAGCCAGATACATCAAACAATGTCTTTTCAAGAATATAAATATGCTTCCACAGAAGTTTTGAAAATTTTGTTCGTCCATGTTCTCTATCGCAACATTTAGGCGCCGGTTAGTATTCTTTCTTTAATTGTTTTGATTGTTGCAGTTGCTGTATTACCAAGTTTAAATTTATATTACAAGCAAACAAACCGATGACGTCTACTGATAATATTCTCAACCAGAGTGCGTTACCACAAACCAGCACATTTACACATCGCGACTCCAGTCCTGATGGTAAACAGAAGCATCTATGCGAGTACCGTCAAGTTGAAGATGAGACGCTAGAGATTCGCCGCCAGGCGCTGGCAGAGATTGACCATGCAAAGTTTGGGTGGTTTCATGTCAAGACCTGTCTGGTTGCCGGTGCTGGCTTTTTTACCGACAGTTACGATATCTTTGCAATTAACCTCTGCTCGTTGATAATGGGCTACGTGTACTATGCGGATGCTCAAGGCAGTGCTGCTAACACAACGCCAACAAAAATAGACATGTGGGTTAAGGGCTCTACTCAGCTTGGCTGTATTATCGGGCAGTTTCTTTTTGGATATCTCTCTGATCGCCTTGGCCGTAAGCGGATGTATGGAGTTGAGCTAATTATTATAATTGTTTGCACCATTGGTGGGTCTTTTGCTGGAAATACCGCGCGTGGACTGTCCGTCTATTGGGTATTGTTTATCTGGCGACTGGTTCTTGGAATTGGAATTGGAGGTGACTATCCTGTCAGCGCTGTCATCACTTCTGAGTTTGCAACCACCAAGAATCGCGGCGCAATGGTTGCTGCTGTCTTTGCTATGCAGGGGTTTGGCATTGTTGCTGCTGCAATTGTAGCCATTATTGTTCTGGCTTGTTTCAGATCTGCCATCGACAGTGATCAACTTATGCTCGACTACGTATGGCGAATTATCATGGGCCTTGGCGTTGTTCCTGGAATTGTTGCTCTGTACTTTCGTTTGACTATTCCTGAGACACCGCGTTACACACTCGATGTTGAGAAAAATACACATCGTGCTGCGCAGGACGTACAAAATACTCTTGGAAAACTCAAGCAAGAGGACAGCAGCTCACGCGTGCTTCTACAGTCCAATCTGCAACCAGAAGTGGCAGTGTCAAAGCCAACTTGGACTGAGTTCTACCACCACTTTAAGCACTGGCGTCATTTCAAAGTGTTGATGGGTACAGCGGTTACATGGTTTGCACTGGATGTCGCCTTTTACGGCATTAATCTCAACTCATCAATTATTTTGGACGCAATTGGCTTCGCCGGAAACGGCTCGCCGTACCAGAAACTATTGAAAAACGCGGGCGGAAATATCATCCTCAATCTGCTTGGTACACTACCAGGATATTGGGTGACTGTGTTTACCATCGACCGGCTTGGCCGACGCACCATCCAATTTATTGGCTTCACAGTGTTGCTTATTCTGTTCTGCATCCTAGGGTTTGCCTATCATAAAATTCTCGACAAGTCTGTTGCAGGGTTTGTGGTATTGTTCACTCTAGCGCAATTCTTTCAGAACTTTGGTCCCAATGCCACGACATTTATCATTCCAGCGGAAGCATTCCCCACACGCTTCCGTTCGACATGCCATGGTATCAGTGCTGCTTGTGGCAAGATCGGCGCTGTTGTTTCTCAGCTTGGCTTTTTTCAACTCAAGGACCGTGGGGGCAAAAACGAGTTTATTCCAGAACTCATCCAGATCTTTGCGCTGTTTATGCTTGTTGGACTCATATTCACCTGGTTTGTGCCAGAGACCAAGGGCAAGTCACTAGAAGAGCTAAATGACGAGGCCGACCGGTGAGCTAGAAGCTTGTACTAGCCGTTGTAGCTTTTAATTTTCTTGTGTCAAAAAACAAAAAGTAACTTAATGTTAGATCTTTATGATAAAGTAGAGCATGTACCGAAAAATAGAAAATCGGTGACCAAAAAAATAAAGGTAAATGACGATTACGCATAGTAGCACGGTGACACCAGCATGTCCGTCAGAATTTCTAGCTGATTCGAAGTAAACTTCTTGCGGTCCTCGTGCCAGGTGTCCATGTGCGTGCGTCTAAACTCAGCAAAAGTGCGTTGAACGGTACTCTGGATAGGGTTGGGGTCGTCAATGCACCCGGCCAACAGGACTAATACCTTGGGTAGCCACTCTGGAATAGCATAGGGGAATGCCAATACCAGACATGAA
This sequence comes from Coemansia reversa NRRL 1564, assembly GCA_002705745.1. Lineage (NCBI taxonomy): Eukaryota > Fungi > Kickxellomycota > Kickxellomycetes > Kickxellales > Kickxellaceae > Coemansia > Coemansia reversa. The sequence continues at coordinate 387,836 of KZ303497.1, forward strand.
AGCCCTAATACTCCGGCATGGCGGGTAAGCACAAGACGATTATATGCTGCTGGATCCTTCGGCGTCTTCCCGTAGCGCACCCTAGGCAGACGCGAGCCTAACATTGCAGAGAATCTGGTATTGGCATCTGCAATGACCTGGCTGTTGGCGCACTTTACAAGACTAGTCAGTGACGTCAATGCAACCTGACGGACCTCAATCTGCTCGTGCTCCAAAAACGACGCGGTAGTCTCGAGAATATGTGTGCGAATATCGCGCGACAGAGTAAACCGATTGGCAAATGTTAGCGTGCACAGAAGCGGCAAGGTCTTGGTGACCACATGCCACGTATTAGACGAGTCCTCCAAGAGAGCCAGTGTTTTGGTTGCCGCAACCTCCGACATACTTGCAGTGTAGAGAATCTGCGAGAAAAATTGCATAGTGGTCTTGGCAAGATGCAACAGCTCCTCGTCATCATGTTGTTCCTGCAGAACAGAAACCAGCGGCAAAATCGACGGCAGATGCTCAATAGTCAACCTTCGTGACGAAAAGTAGTAGCCAGAGATAAAGAAGGTGAGTAGCGTTTTGCTGCCGCGGCTGTAATTCGAAGTGCCCTCGATCGATGGAACATGATCGGCCTTCCACTCTTCTACCTTATGTAACATATTCTGAATCAACGACTGAGTCCGCTGCGTGCCCTCCCAGTGCGAAAAGTCACGGCCTGTCGGACCGTAGCGTGCCAAATCATCGATAGCCACCTCGACTTTTGGGTAGGAAACTGAAAATTCCGAAACCGACAGCATGTACATTAAGACACCAGCCACATCTCTGACCTGCTTGTAGGGGTGTGCCAGAGCATCTAGCAGCTGCGGTCGGCTGGCCACAATCGCCGATACAATACGCCAATCCCATGATCCAACCATCATGCGCAGGTGTTCGAGCTTTGCCTGCTCGGCAAACGGTGCCTCTGAATGAGGGTCAAACTGTCTGGTATACAAAAGTAAGCGGATCAGTGGCAGATAGCGGCGTGGATCACGTCGAGCAAACGCATAGTGCATACAGGTCTGCCAGAATCGCTCCGTATCAGAGCTGAGCTTGGAGAATACGGCATCCAGAAGCGGAATAAGCAGATCCCACATTCTATCCAACGAGCCCTGCGCCCAGTGCTTAGAGCCGCGCAGCAAACCTCCAATTATCTCAGATGCTGCGCGCTGTGCACCCACGTGCTCATGGTCGCGGGAAAGCTGCTCTATTGCAGACCAAGCCTTATCAAGGAGTGGTAGCTCAAATAGTGAAAACAACTGCGTAAACAACATTGCTCGTGTTACACCAAAATTGTCTTCGTCTGGCGACCGCATGCTTTCAATAGAAAACAACCGAGCAATATCATCCCATTTGCCATCAGTAAAGAGCACGCCACGAAGGGCTTTGTAGGCCTCCTGCGACTCTGGGTCAATGTGATCGAATGCCTCGGCGTTTCCTGGTGGGGGGCACACGTAGACCTTGGCTTTCTGTGGCCACACAAACCACCCGCTTGCTGGGCTATCCAAGAATGGAGCAGCGGTAGCTTCGCCGTCCCCTGACAGCGCTCGTTCGCAGATATCAGTGTGAACTTGCCCGGAGAACCTTTTCCCGTCGCCACTGTCTATATCTAGCATAGTCCGACGTTGAGAAACCGCAATGCCCGGACAATTAAGCTTGCTACGCTGTTTTATCTTGCCTATCAACAGAGATAGGTTAATTGCTGCACTCTCACGGAAAAGCACAAGATCGGATGTCAGATTTTCGGCCAAAGTAGCCATAAGCTGCGGTTCAACAGGTATGTTAACAGTAGCAAGCTGATCCAGATAATAGCCGGATATAGCGGCAAACCTCCATGTCGTACCGGCGTCGCGCAAAATTCCCACTAGCGCATTGACCAACTTGGCACTCTCATCCTTTGCAAACTGATAGCGCTGCTCACATCTTGTACGATCTCTAGCAATGGCCTCTTCAAATTCAGTATCGACAGTGCCATAAAGTTCCAGTGTTAAATTACGCGTGTCTTCTGAAAGGGGTTTGACAGCCAGTGGAGCAGCCAAGTGCACCACCTGATTTACAGCGGTGCCGCGTATTAGTCTCTTAACCTGCGGTTTGTCCTCGTGTTGGGCACGACAAAGTGCCAGAACCATTTTAGGGAAATAGTTCCAATCCCGCAAGCACGCCTTGCGCATAGGCATCGAGTCCAGCACACGCAACGCACCTATCATCTTTTCTGGGTCACTTGATTCGTTATCTTCAAGCTCGTCTAGGAATAGTGGAATAAGCGGATACTTAACAGCTGGTAATATCGCCATGATATTTTCCAAAGCCGAGATAGAATAGTCGCGCACTTCTTCGTATGCTGAAAGACAAAAGCGCGCAATCTGCGTTGTAATGTCGCGGAATAACTCAGTAACCTGCATATAGCGCGTATTATGAAACATGCGTGATAGTTGAGTGAACCGCGCACGTCTATAGGCAATATAGCGAGGCATAATGCTAGTGTTATCGTCAATCGAAAAGGCATCAAGCCCGTAGTTCCATGATCTGCAGAAACTGGTAAAAGCCGAGCGATCGACACCATGGTGGCAGATAACTGTCTGCGCTAAAACAACAATGCTCTTAATGTTTTCAACATTATCCTCTTTGTTGCTGGCCATGTGTGTCAAGGTCTTTGCTGCCACCCGACCAATTGCTTCACGAATTCCAAGCACTTCCTTGTACTTTGCACTTTCTGGATCTGTAAATACGTAGCCCGCAGAAACCTGTCTGTCAAGTCGATAGCGCGGCGCCATGTTAATTGAATCTTCGCCACTAATTAGATCATCGGATAAATCGTCAAGCTCTACGGGGTTTCCAGGCGGAGGAACCAGACATCCCATTGCCAGCAAGCTGTAGCACAATGTAACCAAAAGGCGATTCAGATAGACATTCTCCTTATTGTTAGGTTCACGCGAATGCGGCGCAGTATCGACAAGACTATCGAGCTCGCCAATACGCGGCTCGATAACCCGATGAGCGAGTTCCAGCGCAAACTCAATTTCCTGTTCGTTTGCAATGTGCCAGTCGATGCCAAACGAAGAGTCTCCAACATGGGGGTGTTGACCCCAATAGCGAAAGTGGTTTTCGCGAAACTTGGGTTCATTCCACAGCTTATCGGAAACACTGTGTCCACGTAGTGGTGTTGTGCGTGTCAGGGACATTAGGGTGGTATGGAGTAGCTTGCAGCCAATTGTATAAACCTGCCGCGAATAGCACTTGCACACTAACAGCTCCACAGCGGATATTAGTTGATCTTTGTAGCGCAGCAGATAAGTGCCATTCTGTCCCTCAGTAAGCACGACCAGAATCGACGCAAACCAGATCAGCGTTGTCTCGGAATGCGATCGGGATACCTGGCTCAGCGACGGCACCAGCCCAACACCGTTTTCAATTTCCTCAGCAATCTTCTCGCAACATATGGGAAGCAAGTTGGCAAGTGCCTGTTCTGGCATTGCAAGGGCAAATGCGCTAACTACTGAGCGCATCCGTCCAACCGCAGAAAGACTAGTAATTCTTGTGGCGAATCCAGTCATAAGACGTGAGATCATTGGATGGTATCTCTCGCTACACTGAAGTAGTACTCGCTCGGTAGTGTGGGCCGCCATTGACTCTATATTTGTATCTGGAGAGAACGACTCATTGGTATCCAAGCTGCTTGAGAGATTGTCCATAAGAGCAAATACACGTCGCAAGTACTGGTCAATCCATGTTTCAAATTGGACTGTGCTTGCCCGCGTCATCCACTCGATTTGTTCCATATCCAGGTCTGGTGGGGCGTCAATGTCCTGATCAACATCCATATCCGATGAAGATGACTTTGAAAGAGGTCGTGAGCCAGGCATGTAACCAGATGCCAAAAGTTCCTCAAATACAACGCCATTGTTGCAGAGGTTGCAGACAAACGATAGCGCAAAGTAAGTCTTTGTCGGATCATTCACGTCAATTCCTGGTAGCGTAAGAGTCAGCAGCGGTGCTACATGCTGGGCACCCTCAGGATAATGCGAAAAATTAGATAGCGTCGTCGCAAGCTTTGCCAGTGCACGCATTGCAGAGAGCATGCGATGCGTCTCGGTAACCGAGTCAATCGCAGTATACAATGTGTCCAGCAACGGGCGGAATATAAGGTCAGGCTCAACTTCGGCCAGGTGCTTCAACGTAGAATGACTCATGCTCACGGAATCTTCACCCTTTGAGAATAGAAGAAGCATAGCCAGGGTGCGCACTGATACGACAAAGCGACGACGAATGCTCCGCTTGAGACGAGCTGACTCTGGCACATCGCAATTGTCAGCCGCTTCATCGCGGCTACGCTCCAAAAGTTCTTTAGATAAATGGCGCAGAAAACGAGCAAGGATGCCGCTCCAGGATCCATTGTTGGAAGGATGATAAAACGGTTCAATCATCAGCACCAGCTGTTCAAACAGATCCAGTGTTCCGCCGGGTGTCTCATCGTGCATGGTGTAGACTATAAACTTTGCAAAGTTAAGGGCTCGGTCTTCTCTCAGAGGCAGTGTACCATTGCTGGGCATTCGATAAAATTGCGCTGTGTTTGTAACCGCAGTTGATATGCTCCTAGGCAAAGATGTAGAGCTGCGCGTAACTGGAAGATTAAAGAAGTGCAGGCCACTCGCAAATACAAATCGTATTTGCTCACTTGTAAGAACAAGATTTCCTCGCTGATCAGTGACCAACCGTGTCACCAAGTTCATGAGATACGCATCGTAGCCGGATGTGCGCAGGTTAAACGACCATAGCGAGAATATTGTCGGCAACCAGCGCTTTGGGTCCGTCGAGTAAGGACCGTTAGCAATTGGCGTTGCTCCATTCGGTGGGCATGCAGTTGGAACGAACAGATTCAGCAGCTGGACAGCAGCCGGTTGCCAATCAAGAGAGTTAAACTGGATACTGGGAAGCAGCTCGCGAAACACATCGATGGCAGCTGACGGCGGAAAAAATCTATAGTTATGCAAATAAGGAGTAACCGGCATATATTTAGCAGCCGTAGAAGAGCAAGAACCACAGATAATTAGCCTCATATGCAGAAGTCAAATGAGAGCATGCGGCCTTGCACAATTCACCCTTTTAAAGAGTAGATTGAAGTGCATACCAGAAGAGTATGTAGCTAACTGGAGCCCGAGCAACTTACCGGTTGGCTTCTGATACCAAATCAATAATGGTCTTTAGCTTTGTCCTAAATGCAGGCAAAAAAGACACAGCTGATATTGGAAACAACCAGCAGACGTTTGTGAAATTAGTTTGGCAAATCCTTCAAGTTCTGTATATATGCAGCAGAATCAGCAGCAGCAAAAGGACGACCGACCGGAAATGAAAGATGCAAATTATTGTTTGCGCGACTGGCACAAGATGCATGTGGCTTGCTCACATTTAAGCAGAAACCACGACAAGACACACTACTGCCGCCACCAATTAATTATATATGTATACACGGGTGCTCGGCTGGGCTTTTTCCGCTGGCGCTCAGTATATCAAAAAGTAAGAATCATAGTACTTTCTGCTTAGAAAGTGGACGCACACCAGGAACACCCTGCCAAGCAGATATCACCAGAGAGAGATAGTGGGAATAAACCAGCACATACACATTATGTAAAATATTCCAGCCAGGTAGTTGCCATTTATCTACACAACATGCATCGGAGCATTCTTACACGCGGCTCCATATACGGATACATAGAACGATGCGCATGGCTTGCAGGAATGAAGGGTCTTGATGGCTTCTGACACCTTACCTATTCTGAATCGGATTGTCTTGCCAAATCTTTGGAGATACCGCGTTCCAAGTCAGATCGTAGAGTGGTCGCCAGTCAAACTCAAGATCTGCAATGGTGAGCTTCTCCTCGCGTCTACACTTGCGATACACAAATATGCACGTAAGCAGGAGTGCACTGAGTTAGCAATATTGCATGACCAAGATGGCTGCAAACAAAGAAAAAACAGTTCATGCAAGTAAACAGTGCAAACGTAATCGCGTATGCTTGCACAACGCTCTCCGCGGCTTAGATGAATGTAAATTGTGCTGCCACTGGCGCGGAAATCAGATTTCCGCCATCGAATAACAAAAGCCAGTGCTCTTGAGAGGCTTTAACCTGTAATTAATGGCGCAATAAGCCCAACAGACGTACCTGAGTATGCGTCCTAGTGATCCACAGCACGCTATGAAAAGTGGAAGATCAATGGTGTTCTTTGTGACCAACTCATACAGAATGCGGCAAAAATGAATACGCAATTTCTGAGGCATCAAACTGTAGCAGCTACATGATGACAACCAAGTAAAAAAAATACATTAAGCAGTAGCCGTACAAGCTTTACTGTTGCAACATCCCAGGGATGGAAACAGCAGCAATGACAACGACGGCAGCAAGAAAGAAATACATGAAGTAGTGTTTAGTAGATATGTTACGCTAAAAAATAATCTTCTGGTTTAAAGCCTAGAGAGGCACAACTCTCCATTTCCTGTTGTACCAATACTAAGGTCAAGACAACTAGTTATACTTGCCTGTCTAACTGCGATAGCAAGCTTGAGATAGCGGGAAGGTTGCCGCTAAGCGTACTGAGCTTGAAATGCGCTACAAATTCGCGCTCAAACTCTGCATCCTCATTTCCTCTGTCGTATGGTAACTTGGTGGCCCAGTTGACCTCGTCTAGCCTCATGGTTCTTCGTAAACAAAAAAAATGCAACTAAAAAGGATAAAGGTAAGGTCTATTCTCTAAAGGAAGTAGAGAAAGAGTGAGCTTTGAAAGTTGTCTTCGCACCAGCCTCTTCTTTTTTGCATCTCACTGCTGACGTCAATATGCCAGGCGTTACCCTTCCATAATACTGGCACTATTTATAGTTTGCTCATTTTATGGTTAGTCACATGTGCCCTACTTTGGCGGTGGTCCATGCACAGGCGCCACGGATCATCAAAGATGCCAGACAGAGCAGCACCACACACTGCCTTCCTTGTAGTACAGTGTTCGTCAGGCACTACAGACATTGCGGTGTCTGGTACTTACGGAACCTTTGTGCCCAATGATCGTGGGTGGGTTGGACCGAGCCGCTCTAAGAAAATGTCTCCTGATCACCGGATTACGCGATGTGCAATTATGACGGTTCATTTTCTAGGCAACCAGAAGCGACTTGGCGTAAATCAGTTCCAAGTTTCTTCTTTTTCCTGTCTTTTCCCTCCGTGTCTGCACTTTGTGTTTTCCTCGCGTTCGCGCTCTATTTTAACTTTTGACCAACGTGCTTCCCTAATTTTTTAGCTTATATAGTTTTTTTTTTTTACTCTGGCATTTGCTGGTCGTCCAATTCCCAAAATGAGCACTTCGGAATCCGACGACGGCGCCCCTCTTTCGAAGAGAGTGGTAGGTGGCATGACTGTCGGCGGTCTTTCCATAAACAGTGCGGCTGGCGATACCACTAGCAGCGACGACGACCGCGATGATGTGCCACTTGCAAAACGCAACAGGGTGGCATCATCTCGCAACAAACGGAAGAGCGATAGTAGTAGCGATAGCGAGTCCGACCAGCCACTCTCGAACAAAGTGAAGGCACCCAAGGCAAATACTAATGGTAAATCGCCAGGGAGTGAGGCGAGGAAGAGAAGAAAGGCGCAGCAAACCACTGACAAGAAACCTAATGGCGCGGCAAAGGTAAGCTTAAGACCATATGTAAATAAGGGTATTAAATGCGCCCCTCCCTACTACGCGTCTCATTTTGAAAAGCTCTAAGATAGAGAGCATTTACTCCCTGACACTCCCTCCCCTTTTATTCTCTTGTTTCGACTAGCTTCACCAAGGAGCAGAGACCTATTTCATGTCTCTTTCTCTTGCTTTCCTTTCGGAGATAATACGCCAAAGGATCGTTTCTCAGCTTCTTAGTTTGATAAATTTTCTGTAATTGCTGCATGGTGCACATGTGTCTACCTGCAGCCCGCGCCTTCTACTTCTACTCTTTTGATGTATGCTAAGTTGTTTTCTCCACCTATTTTTATGTCTGAAAATCTGGCGACTTCCGCTTGAAATAGGCAGTTTCCAATAAACCCCGCGTCAAGAAAGAAGCGGGGGTGTCTAGTAAGAGCATCAAAAATAGCACTGGTATTAGTGCAGGGGTTGATCGCAAACCGCTTATCAAGACCGAGCCCTCGGTGGCGAATGGCAGCGAGGCAAGTGACGAGGACTACAAGTGGTGGTTGGAGAACAAGGATGACGAAGGGCCAAAGTGGCAGACGCTGGAACACAACGGCGTTTTGTTCCCGCCTGATTATGTGCCACATGGGTTGCCGCTGGTCTACAAGGGTGCTGAGATAATCATGCCTCCAGAAGTAGAGGAAGTCGCAACGTTTTTTGCAGCACTGGTTGGTACTGATCACGGGGTGAATCCAGTGTTCCAAAGTAACTTTTTCAACGATTTCAAGGATTTGCTTAACCTGCATATGCCCAAGTGTCCGATCAAGGAATTTAAGCACTGTGACTTTTCGCGGATCCGGGGACACCTGGACGAGCAGTCAGCTAAGCGCAAGACAATGACCAAGGCTGAAAAGGAGGCGCAGAAGAAAGAGCGCCAGCAACTCGAAGAGAAGTACGAGTTCTGCATCTTGGACGGACGGCGTGAGAAGGTTGGCAACTTTAGGATCGAGCCGCCGGGTCTGTTTCGTGGACGCGGCGCGCATCCCAAAACAGGTAAGCTCAAGAAGCGCGTGCTTCCCGAGCAAGTGACCATCAACATTGGAAAGACCGCGCTTATTCCCACTCCGCCACCGGGCCACAAGTGGGGTAGTGTTCAGCACGATGACACTGTGACCTGGCTAGCGACCTGGAGGGAAAACGTCAACGGCTCTGCCAAGTACGTGTTCCTTGCAGCCAACAGCTCTCTCAAAGGTCAGAGCGATTTGCGCAAGTATGAGAAGGCACGCAGTTTGGTTCACAGTATTGACGCGATCCGCAAACAGTACACAGTGGAGCTGAAGAGCTCTGTGATGGCCGAGCGCCAGAGAGCAAGTGCACTCTATCTGATTGACCGTTATGCGCTTCGTGCGGGTAACGAAAAAGGGGACGATGAAGCTGACACAGTCGGCTGTTGCTCTCTGCGTTGCGAGCACGTCAAGCTGGAACCGCCTAACATTGTCCACTTTGACTTTTTGGGTAAGGACTCTATTCGTTATCAGCGCACCACTGAGATTGACCGACAGGTATGGAAGAACCTGCGACTGTTTCAGCGTGGACCTCCAAAGACAAGCACGGATATGCTGTTTGATCGACTGAGCACATCGACGCTGAACAAGCACCTGCAGACTCTTATGCCTGGACTGACTGCCAAGGTATTCCGTACCTTTAACGCGTCATATGTGTTCCAGCAGCAGTTGAAAAATACTCCATCAGAAGGCACCGAAGCGGAGAAGATCCTTGCATACAACCGTGCGAATCGTGAAGTCGCAGTGCTTTGCAACCATCAGCGTTCAGTTTCCAAGGGTTTTGAGGGCCAGATGACTCGAATTGAAGATAGGCTGCTGGCGGTGCGTTACCAGCGTATGTTGCTTAAGAATTACGTGCTGTCTGTTGCGCCGGCTCTTAAAAAGAAGCACCCAGAGCTCAAAGAAAAGGAGGAAGGAGTTACATCCAAGTGGATTAAACAATATCTGCTTTCCACATGCGAACTTGACCGCGAAAAGGTTAAAAAGAAGTTTGAACGGGACAATGAGAAGCTCAAAGAATCCGGTGAGGCACAAATTCCCGAATTAAAGCTGAAGGAACAGCTGGCGGCTATCGACATACGCGAAAAGAGCATTAAGAACGGCACATACGAGGCAGAACTTCCTGTTGCAAAGAACGCCACCACTGACAAGATGCTGGAAAAACTTGAGAAACTTAACCAACGCGTCCGCAACATTGAGGTGGACATGATCGAGAAGGACGAAAACAAGACCACTGCGCTGTCAACCTCCAAGCTCAATTACATTGATCCTCGCATATCCATTGCGTGGTGCAAAAAGTACAATGTGCCTATTGAAAAGATCTTTAACAAGACGTTGCGCGAGAAGTTCACCTGGGCGCTTGGTGTTGATAGCGAATGGACTTTTTAGACTAAGCTTCTTTACATATGCCTTCTTAGACGTCTCTGCATCTGGATGAGCTTGGAATGTTTGTTCGTCTACTTGTCGTCCTTGGCTTTTTGCCACATTTGGCTTTTCATCCTGAGTATCATTGCTGGCTCTTGTCATCTCTACAGCTTTTATGTTTTTTTTTATTTACTTTCCTCTTTACTAAGAGAGTTCATCCTGGCCACGCACAGTGCTGCTGTTCTGCCATTGCACTTACACAATTTCATGTCTTTTGTCTTTTTTAGCCAGAATATAAAGCCTCAGTAACAGAAAAATTTGCAAAGAATATTATCTACTGGCGTGCATGAAGCTTCCGCGTCTTTTTGGAAAATGGCTCAAACTTCATGTTTGTCGGGATATTTGAAGCTTTGTTTGCGTAAAATTCGGCCACCGGATGCCCAGCATCTTTAGATGGTGCTTTCACGCTAAGCTCGCTTATCAGGTCACTCACGGTCCGAACATTGTTCAGCACGCGGTTTGACACTGGTATCTGCATTTGATCCATGATCCCAGTTAGAACCTTGAATTTTATCTCTTTATTGGCAATGCTAGTACTCGTCCAGTCTGGCTTTGAAAGTTCCACCTCTGAATCTTCCATTACCCGCTTTATCCGTAATTCTAGCTGCTTTTTAGAGTAATCGCGCTTGGGGAACTTTGGCAAAGTGGCCTTTTGCTTATATTCCTCTTCTATCTCTGCAGGAACAACCATGGATTCGTCACTGTCTACCGGTGTTTCAGCTTCCACTTTCTCCTCGGGTATGTTCTCTTCCTCATTCTTCTTGCGTCCGAATAGCTTTCGAACAAGACCCTGTGCTAGCACGTTTTGCTGGTGGAATCCTCTAGTCTGGAGATTGCTTGCAGACCCAAATGCGCAAATGCGCCGAACCGATCCAAACATTATTCGACAGATTCTATGCGGCTTCAATGCTACAGATAAGAATAAGCCTTTGAGGTGAAAGAAAAAGTCAGCAAGTGAAGACTAAAGAACGAAAAAGTTTAGACTGTCAGAGTTGAGCAAGGCTTAGTTCAGTATTAAGCTAGGACAAAATTGATGGATGATTAGTTTTTGTGATCAATCTAGCACATTAGGATAAACCAAAATGGCACAAAAAATAACTGGAGAATGCCAAACCTTGTCTTTGCTTGTTGCATTTTATTTTGCTCAATTACTTTTCACTGCATCTCTAGCGTATATTGAAACTGACTGCTGTAAATTAGAAGATGGCTTCGGGGATTGGCTTTAAAGGTGGGTATAGTTTTGAGTCTAGAGCAAGAAATTAACCATGCAAACCAGCAGTATATCTTTCTCGATCCATTTACGCACAGATAGCTGATATTTAAATTCGAATATGAAGATTTTATATTTCCCGGGTTACCATATATTCTACTGTAGGAACTAACCGATGCTTTCCCTTCTGGGAGGATTACCAGCAGTGCTACTTTAGCAGCAATGATAAGACCCACAGTGACTGCTCGCCTGCGCGGGAAGATTATCTCGAATGTCTGCATCACTTTAAAGAGATTGCCCGTGTTCGCGCCATTCAGGCTGTGGAACGCCAAAATTACGCTAAGAGCAAGGCCAATGGGACAGACCACAAGATAATCTCACTAACTGGTGAAAAGGGGGCATAGTAATACTAGCACAACTATTTAGCATCTATGCGTAATGCACAGCAGTTTGGATTTTAAACATACTAACATTCGCGTGAAACACTATGAAGTATCAACACACACTTTTCGACCAAATTACACATAAGAAATGATCAGCATCGGTTAGTTTTGCGACAATATTTATAGAGTGGTTTTGTACAATTCAGATGTTAGTTTTTGTGGAGGTTGGTGCTTGTCAAATAACACAGATATTGGAATACCTGGTAAATTTTGCGTTACTGGTGGCGGCAATGACGACACTGGTGAGACCTCGCCATTAAGAGAATACGAGATTTGTTGGGAAATATGTGTGTGTGAATAACCAAAAAAATCTTGCCATAAAACACACCACTCAATATTTCACTGTCTTTGCGGAAAATCTAGCCTCCTACAAGCTGACCTGCTGCGTCGAGATAAAGAGAGGATATGTGATAAGATAAGCCGCTATTAGGGAGGATTTCTGTGGTCTCGCTGTCCCCAAGGACTGTTCAGGAGCCCAGTTTTGCGGCGACATGTGAGAGGATGGTAACTCAGTGGTGCTGCAGTGGATACGGTACTGCCACTGGAATTAAAAACGCGGGCGGCTCAGTCTAGTAAATGTTAATTGTTTTGTGGTCTTTTCAGTCAGCGCATATGGCTAAATGTAGGCCCGCAGAATATTGCACAGCCCCGCCCATATCACGCGCTGTTCCCATTAAGGGGTTTAATAAAGCAACCCATCAATCATTCAGACAATATTGGCCATTATTTTTTTTTTTTTTTTCTTCTTCTTCTTCTTCGTGTCAATTCTGTGTGAAGACCATTTAAATATTTTCAGCTAAAAAGGTCAATTTCTCTGATGTCTCATACAGAACCTGTTGAATCCGAGGCTCAAAAAAGGCGACGCCTTCGCCAGGAGCGGATTCTCAATCGCGGCAATGATCGTCTTGGTCGCATCAGGAGTACACTTAGCCAGACACAGGATGAGTTGAGCACAAGCGAAATGAGTATGGTAGGAGGGCATGAACTAAAGACTGCTGAAACAACAACACATGTTGCTGGAATTTCGCTAGATTCAGTGGAAAACACTGCAACAGATAGCCGACCACGCCGTCGCGCGGGTAACCTGGCTCGAGCGGCGCGACTTAAGGCCGAGGCCGCTATGGACCAGCAACCGTTTTCTAATACGAATGTTGGTTCAGGATCGGGTGAGAAAGATATACGCCAGGCTATCAACACAGCTAATATCAACAGCAATGCGCTACACGACACTGTAACGGCCGAAATTGCTGATCCAGTAGCAAATGTGCCATCGCAGCTGGAAACATCTACGTCCTTTGCAAGCCCTACAGGCGGCGTGCAACCACCTGGGAATATTGTGATGGTACGTCGTTTTTCGGTAGCTGGTTTGTTGCAATCTGTGGTACGGCTCATGCCAGTCTTAAGTGTTTTTGTATACGGAATTCGTCGTGAGGCTGGGTATGAACGACTGATGGGAGACAGTGAGGCGGATGTGCGTTCAAAGTGGGCGAATTTGTTGGAATCGCGGCCAGACAGCCGCTTGGATGAGTGGGCAAGTGGTAACTTTCTGCTATGGTATGTGATGATTGTAGAGGCCGTGCTCTATGGTACATATCTTGTTCTGACGGATCGACGGCCACAGACATCGAATGCACTTTTAGCAAATATTCCTGGAATTCCCGGTTGGACATCAGTTATATTTTCGGCAGGTGGTCGCATTCTCGACAGCATAGCTCTTCTTTTATTTCTAACCGCGCTCTGCATTGTCACTGTCTAGCTCAAATTTAAGGTACAGATAGGAATAGATAGCAAATTGCATGTGTTTTCTGTGTTAGTCTTGATTTTATGTGACTACATCTTGTAATAAGCTAGGATAGTAGACATCGTGTATTTCGAAATAATATGTAATTGTGACAAAGCTGCGATTATAGAGTTCAAAACTCGCTGGCCTCGATACCATCATCAACATTGTAGTTGACACGTTGCCGCTTCCTGGTGCGTGTTTCGTAGATGTGGACGTTGGCAATAGCAATAGCTTGACGCTGGAGTGCTCGCTCCACACGCTCCCTTTTTCTTGCCTGTTGCTCTAAGAAAGGAACAACTTCATTGACAAGAAGATCGGCTAATTCCTTTGGAGCATGATTCCGCTGTGTATTTAGCTCTTCTACGACACTGCTAAATTCAGCAGGGGTCTGTGCTAATAACTCAAGTTTGCCTCTACCTCGCTGTGAAAGAGATTCGAGGTAGAGTTGCCGAGTTTTGTTGCCAAAAAGCCAGTATCTCTGCTTGGAAATCTCAAAGTACGGCTGCAGACGAACTAGTTCCTCTTTCTTTGAGTCAACTGCTGATGTCTTGCGTCCCTTACCAGACTCACTGTCAACCAAAACCTTTATTTCGGGATTGTCCATTACAGCCACTTCACAGAGCCAGTAGAGAACATCAACCCGCACAGCAGAGCTCTGCTCAATGTAGGCATCCAACGAATCGGCAACTGCCTCAGGTACCTGGAGACTTTTAAGGATAAATATGGTGCTCGCAGCCAGATCGCTGCATAACTTGGGCCATTGCTGCTCAGATAAAGCAATTTTCGTCTTTCGTCCCAGAGCCACAGCAAGTAGTCTCAATGCCAGATCCTTAAGTTTCGTGGTGTCGTCGACGCATCGAACAACATCATCCAATTCCTATACGCTTTGGATATGCATAAGAACAATTTAAACTGTGATTGTCGCGTAACACGCGCATGCAAGACGCGTCATCAAAAACCAAAATAAATGCTAATGATTAGACGTTACCTCTGGTTCTTGGATGTTCGATTGAATAACCGCGCAAAAGGTATCTAGTGTTGCGTATATTGATGCAAAATTTGCTGCCGAATAACTAGAGTTGGCGACCTCTGTTCGTGAGTTTGTAGAAGGCGACATGTGAGACAGACAGATAATAGAAGAGCGTTGTTATCTAGACGCAAAAGAAACAGGAGGGATAAGGCGCGGCGACGTTTGGTGAAGAGTTGCCAGAAAGACTTGGAAATAAGACTAAAAATCGGCAAACGGGGAGAGGAGGTGTAGAGGAGGGAAGGGGGGAAAAAAAGAGCTTTGGCCCATTTGGTGCTTAACTTAAGGAGAATCACTGCAGAGCTTGGGCGTGATCTCTGGGATTTAGAGTAGTTGTGATTCTAGAGCCTCATCTGTGCACATGTGGCACTTTCCTGTATCTTTTCTCAGTTTCAGAGTTTGCATGTTGAGCATATTTTATCTGAATTGAATTTCAGACAGCGTTAACCGTTTATCTCCATGGCCACAGACGTTTCCAAGAGGCAGAGCGCGGCAGTAGCTTCGACAGATAATAGCATGCGCAAGGAGTCTTCTACAAGGCGCAGGACGCCTGGACCGTCTGGAGTTGTTGGCCCACCTATGCCAATACTCATATCTATTTTTATAGGCTTCACATCGACAAACATTCTTGTTTCTTCACTGATACGTCTAGGACCGCAGTATATCGAGCCTGTCTACGGAAATGTGCTACCGTATTGGGGATTCTTTCATGGCACAGTAGTGAGTCTGGTTCTCGGGGGAGTTATAGGGTTTAGCTACTGGCGATATATTCTTGCAAGCATGGATCCAGCACGCAGGACTAAAAGTAACCCGTTGACTATTGATACAAAAACTGGCCGTGCTATTGCCATGGCATTTGATGTGGCAGCTATTCTCACAGCACTAGCACCACCACGCGCAAGATATATGTTTCGATGGTCCGATACACTTGGTCCAATTTGGGGATCGCTACTGACACAGAGCATGCTAACATTTCCAGTGTTTCTTCTGAGCGGATTTGTGGTAACGATCAGCGCGGCACGAATCTCGTACAATCCCCAGTCACCGATACGCCAGACAGCGGGGTTTGTTACTTTTCTCGGAGCAATAAGCATGCTTATCTGGATTGGTCAGCGATTCTCCTCAGCTCATCGTGGGTGTCATGGACTTTTGATCAATGCCGGCTATGCAATGCTCAGCTCATTGATTATCAAGTTGCTTACTGGTCACCAGGAGAATATTGATGCGGTAGCAGCAGCAGCAACAGCAGCAGCAACAGAATCTAAAGCACTTGAAGATACACAGACAAACAAAAGCAAAGCATCGGATTTGCAGGTGCCAGAGCTGCGTGACAGACAGTTGCGCAAACTACGCTTTATTCCTAGTGTGGCATGCATCTTTTTTGCATTGACCACATTTTTCAGTGAACCTACGTGTACCAGTAGCCTTTCAGCTCGCAGCAGTGCTAATCTGTCAACGTTCCACACGCTGATGCGTAATGAGTCTATTACGGGTTGGGTTACAGTATCTGACGATACAGAACGCGAGATGAGACTGCTGCGCAGCGGGCATTCGCTTATTGGAGGGGTTTGGAAATCCACAGATGAGTCGATATTTGGTATATTCTACTTTGCAGATGCAGTTCGCCTTGTTCGGGGCCGCAAGAGCAATCCAGAGGATAAGCGCCAGAAAATTCCAATGGTGGATGGTAAACAGCCACGTCGAATTAGTAGGGATCTTCTTGCCGGTGATGGCACTGAGCGTGCTCTGCAGATTGGTCTGGGAATAGGCGTGTCAGCACACTCGTTACATCGTCAGAATGTGCGTGTTGACGTTGTGGAGATTGATCCCGCTGTGTACGATGCAGCAGTACGCTTTTTTAATCTTCCGCAGAATCTCAATGCAGTGCACTTGATGGATGGAAGACGATTTATTGATGAGGCACCAACAGAGACTTACGACTACGTTGTACACGATGTTTTTACGGGTGGCTCTGTTCCTGCATCGCTGTTTTCGCAATCAGCAGTGACACAACTTCGTAGGATACTCAAGCCGGATGGAATTCTGGCTATGAACTATGTGGGGGTGCCCAATGACAAGCGCACGCTTTCCCATGTTGCACATACTCTGCGCACGGCGTTTCCTAATGTTCGCTGCTTTGCTGAGACTATTGATGATATGGATGAAATGGTTAACATGATGTTCTTTGCATCGGCAAAACCGATTGTATTTGACATTACACAGGATGTGTTGCAGGCGATAGGAAGAAGCACCATTTGCGCGCGCATGCTCAATGAGATGCAGAAAAATGAGCTCGATCTTGTAGGCTTAATGGACGACCCGAGCGTGCGTCCAATCACCGATGACTGGAATCCGCTGCCCGAGTGGCAGGTTGGAACAGCTGTCAAGCACTGGTACGCCATGCGCGGGCTGTTTCCCACTGCATACTGGTTAAATTATTAGCAACTTTGGAGTGTTGGATTAAAGTGATATTGGCTACTCGTTCTGGAATAAGAGTCAAAATGGTGATAAAAAAATGCATAATTAGAACATGGCGGCCACAACAACAATTCCCAAGGCCCCTGCTGTTATAGCACCGCAAGCAGCGCGACGAGGCGCATTGCTGAGGTAATTGACGCCTGTCGGCTGGATGAGACTCCAGTGCGAGACGTTGACATCTGTGACTGGGTTACCTGCCTCGTCAGTTTCTACTTTGTCCGAGCCACCATCGTCTTTGTTATCGCCATCATCCTTCGACTTCTCGTCATCCTTCGACTTTTCATCATTGGAATCCTTATCATCAGTTTTAAGCGACCCTTCCTCGTCATCGGTGTTATTTTCATCCTTGGCTGATGCGTCTTTTTCCGAATCTGTTGGAGAACTGTCATCAGTTTTCTCTTCTTTGGTTGGCTTTTCCTCTTCAGTGGGTTTTTCCTCTTTGGTCGGCTTCTCCTCTTCAGTGGCCTTTTCCTCTTTAGTCGCCTCTGGTTTATCGCTATTATCCGAGGCCTCCTCTTCAGAAGACGAGTCTGCCCTTCGGTCAAGCCGTCCGGAAAACTTTGGGAGCTTCAGAATTTTGGTATTCCTACAGCATTATTGTCGCACAAAACGCATTCAGAATAAACACAAATAGATGATAGTAGTCCGTTTAGCTATCTTTCTCTTTCCTGTGAGCAGCACGTCAAGTGCAAATAGCAGACAAGCAACAAGCGCCACCAACAACACCTGTCTGCCCACCACTTTGTTCGCTCTGTAATACACTCTTGTCCGTTGGTATTGTATAAACGGCGTTGTCATAGTGAGCAGTGGATGATTACCTCTTTGGAATCTTAACAATGCCAGACCCGTTATCTTCTGTTCCAGCGCTGACACTGGCACATAATCCAAAGGCTGCCAGTGCAAAGGAATAAACGACAGTGCTACCCTTCATTTGCTGCTGTTCTTAGAGAGGGAATGCGGAGTAAACTGTATATTCAGTAAACAAAGAAATTCACTGCTGTAAGCAAGAATACTAGGTTTTAAAAAAGCGAAATAACCACAATACAAAAGCAAATTGGAAAAAAAAAAAAAAGTAGGTGTGTAGAAAAAGAAAGTTGCAGAGACACCAACAAAGCGCAGAAGCTTGCCCAATTAATTTCATGGCTTAGCAAACGGAACACACGCCCTTTCATCCTAAAAATAGATCTGATCAATTGTTATTCTGGTGGAGGTCGCTGCATCATCCCAAGCCCTTGTTCGCGGCTCTGTTGAGCCATGGTCCTAAGCGCTTCCATGGTGCTGCGTTCCTTCTCCAAATGGTCCCGCAAACGCGAGTCGCGTCCATGTTCATCCTTAGCTGGTCGCCGCCTTTGCTCCTGCCGATGTTGCTGTCGCTGTTCTTGTCTTTCGCGTTCTCGTCTAAGTGCTGCAAAGCTGGCTGTGTTGCTTTCGTAGATATCGTCGTCTGGGATTTCTGTCTCTAGCGACTTTTCTCCATGCCGAACTTGATTTATCGCACGCTTTTTGGCCATCTTTGCCTCACGCCCTGTTTCTTTCGGCGCAACTTCGTCGAGAATCAGCTCTTCTCGTTCTTTGCTCTTCTTACGCTCCTGTTTGCGACGCCAGCGCTCTTGCTCTCGTCTTTCCTCTACAAGCAACCGATCAGATTCGGTGTCGCCATCCCTGTGTGAATTATCAACCCGACGCTGACCACCCACTTGTTGCGGAGCTGGTACTGTGGTAGAGGATGTACCTTCCACACCACCTGGTCCGTGATCAAATGTAGATTTGTGTACGCTGTTCTTAATATTGTCCATCTCATGCTGATTAACATTTGCTGCAAACCCCCAGTTATGTCGAGTCACTACGCTCTTCGATAATTTTCCAAGTTCACTATCCTGTTTGTAATATCGCGACCTTAGTCGACCATCGTTCCACACACGCACAAACGATGCAAAGTACCGTCGTGCCTTGTCGGAACTCATCTCATCAAAGTACTTATCCTTTTCTTTCAGAAGCCACAACCGAAACGGTGCGTTGAGCCTAAAGTAGTCCTCTTGAGTTATTGGCGAAATATCTCCCAATTTAGCATTGCTATCTTTATCACTTTTATGTCGTTGTGTTGATGTTCGCCTTTTCGTATTGCTAGATCTCTTTGGTGAGCGTGATGCTCTTCTATGGTCTTTTCCTGGATTCATCAAATGTCAGTCAAGTTGTGTATCTAATACACATCTAAAACACATTTTTTTTTTTTGAAAGAAAATGTTTTTATAAAGCCAGTCAACTGCAATAAGATAGTATGGGCATAATTACATGATAATTACGTGTAGCACAATTAATAACAGATCAAATCAACATCGTTCATTAAGGATGCGAAACAAGCCCTTTGGCTTGCATTCAAACACGGCAGGTAGCTGTTTAAACCTCTTTCCACTCGTGCTATTAGCAGATACAACAAAATGGTAAATTTTAGCAATTAGAAAGGACCGTGGTATGCGTGGTGGTTGATGGATGCGTCATACAGTAGCTTGGGCGGCGTCGTGGGAGAAGTGCGATGGATGCTTTAAAAAAAAGCCCCGCGATGGATGCTGCTGGTGGCAGGATGGATGCGACGCTGTTAAATGATAGTGTCATCTAGATAGCATTATCAGTTGCATACTGCTGGTTTTAAAGACACTCAACAGTTTGTTGGTGGTGCTTATTGGGCGCAAATGGGAAATTGGGGTTTTGATGGTGCACTACAAATTCTGTACAATGTGCTTAGTTAAAGCAATATATTCCATTATGCTACCAGAGCACATATTACATTAAACGCAGAGGCAGTTCTTTTACCGCAGTTGCACAGCCGTAAGCTTTTAAGCTTCCTTGCTACTTTTATGGCCAGGACCACAAAAAAGGTGTCGATAAAAGCATTCACACACACACACCTCACGCACCACGACCATCACCACCACTACTTGCAAAGAATTAGTTGGACAATCTGAATTGCTAATTACCTTTTCTATTTGCTTGTGGTTTCTATTTGACTATGTATTTTGATGTGGTTGATTGCCATATGTTAGGCTGACGCTACTGTTAACAAGAGGAGGACCTTCCGCAAGTTTTCATACCGTGGCGTAGACCTCGAGCAGCTGCTCGATGTGTCGAGCGAGGAGTTCATGAACCTGGTTACTTGCCGCGTGCGCAGAAAGTTCAAGCGTGGACTCAAGCGCAAGCCTATGGGCTTGATCAAGAAGCTGCGTCTGGCCAAGCAGAACACTCCCGAGAACGAGAAGCCCGAGTGCGTCAAGACCCACCTGCGCAACATGATCATTGTCCCTGAGATGATCGGCTCGATCATTGGCATCTACAACGGCAAGACCTTCAACCAGGTTGAGATTAAGCCCGACATGATCGGCCACTACCTGGGCGAGTTCTCCATCACCTACAAGCCCGTTAAGCATGGTCGCCCCGGTTTCGGTGCTACCCACTCTTCTCGCTTCATTCCTCTTAAGTAATCAAAGGACACAGGGGATCGCGGTAGCTATTGTTTTTTTTTGCTGCTCGTGTGTGGCCCTTTGAAGTGTAGTCGTTCAGAAAATACAGCCATGAGCTTTTGGCTCCTCGTTCCAATGTATGCCTTGATTAAAAAAAAAACAGTTTGCCAGTGACGACATCAGCTACTACAAGCTTGCGACGATCACGGGTAACAAAAGCTTGTCTCTTTCTTGCCGTTATTTCAAAGACAAATTAGTTTCTCTTATTCTATTTTCAGCTACGATTTTAAAGAGGCTACCAATTTACACCTCAAAATGGACGACCCAGCGGAGCTGCTTGATTCAAAGGCAGAGCTCGACCAGGAGGAAATGGAGCGGCTGCTGCGTGAAAATCGGGCGCTCAAGGGGCGACTAGACGAGCTAGAGCGAGAGAACCGACTACTTAAGCAACGAAACTTTGACTTGTCCATGCGCTATGGGCGGAGCGTTGAAAACCGACGGCAGCCATTTGAATTGGTATTTTCAGACAGCGATATTGACGGCGGCGATGAAAATAGTACCAACGGGAGCGATAACAACGATGTCAGTGGCGCAGGATACAGCATCGAGGAGAGCGAGAGTGGACGTGAGGGTCACAGTGGCACGGAGAGCACTAGTAATGCACGCACAGACGATTTGCAACAGGCGATCGAGCGTCCTGAGAGCGTCGAGGTGGCAACTTCAAAGGAGAGTACGGTTACTCCGGTGCTTAGCAATGATAAGCGCAGCATACAGCAGCAAATCAAAACCAGGAGTAGTAGCATCTCCGGCTTGTCAGCCAATGTTACCAGTGTAGCATATGCTGTAACATCTCCAGATGCGGCTTCTGTTGTGCAAGGAGTTGGTAACGAAAAGCTTGTCTCAGCAGACATCACCGGCAAAGATAGGATGCGCGAGAAGCAACGGCGCGTAGTAGGCATGGTAGATGTTTTGGATGCAGATAGAGATGGCTCTGCGCGGCTAGCTGACAGCGAGTCAGCTACCGCAGTCAGAGAAAAGAAGGGTGTACGGGACAGTGAAGAGCGACACGGAGGAGCGAGTGCTGGGGCAGGCAGTGGCGCGCGGCGACAGGAGGCCAAACAGCTCAAATGCTATGCGGAACTGGACGGGCATGAAGGCGCAATTTACTCGACGCAGTACTCTCCGTCTGGTGGGCATGTAGCCAGCGCATCCTTTGACAAGTCAGTGCGAATTTGGGATATTGGAGAGCAAAAGACTGTGGCAGTGCTGGAAGGACATCAGCAGAGCGTATTTGATGTAGCATGGCGTGACGATTCTGCAGCCGTAGCATCCGCTGCATTTGACCAAACATGCATTGAGTGGGATTTGGAAACCAGATCAGCAAACAGACAGTTGGATTGTGACGGAATGGTACAGTGTATACGGTACTCTACACACAATCCAAGGATTATATACTCGGGGGACTCATCAGGGTTTATCTCAATCCATGACACCCGACAAGCACATACGCCAACAAAGCTTTCAAACGACGGCACCATGGTCAATACAATTTTCTGCTTTAGCGATGAGACACGGCTAGTATCTGGCGACCGCAACGGTGATATTAAAATGTGGGATGTGCGTATTGGCCGGTTTATGCAGCTAGTGAGCACTGAAGGTCAGAAACAGGCCATTAGTCATATCAGTGTAGTGCGGAATGAAAAGAGTGGTACCGAATATATGGCCGCCAATTCATACGATAACGTGTTACGTGTCTATGATAGAGTTGACGACTCATCAGTGCCAACGCCCCGCGTTATTCAAGAGCTTCGGGGAATTCGCTGTCGTAACTGGCCGATAAAAAACGCATTTCTGGATCCGCGTGTTGCGCAAGACCAGCTGCTGGGATTGTACGACGATGACTATTATGAGCTAGATATGCGGTCGCAGAGTGAAGCTAAAGGACTGCGATCTATGTTATTCCTGATCACTGGTAGCGCCGAGCCCTTTGCATACCTCTACAATCTGAACACACATCTAAAAGGCGCACGTGCAGACGATAAGGTATGTATCACTGATGTTTATTGTAAACAATATGTGTTTTGTTCTCGCTTACTCTGTGCGGACAATAGAGTACACATTCATGCTGGTGATATAGATGCAGATGGGTGATATATTAACTGAATGCGGGTGTGTTTGTAGGCAAGGCGTGGGACTCGCCAAAAACTGGAAGGGCACTCGGACAGAGTGTATGCTGTGGCGACTCACCCAAACGAGATCAAGGCTTGTACAGCAGGTGCTGACAGTACGATCCGTTTGTGGCATATTCCTTCAGCTGGACGGCTGCTAAAGGAGACTTACTGAGAAGCACTATTTATTATTATAATCGCAGATACTAGCAGGGTTTAGAATAGGCGAAATGGGGTGATTCCATCGACTGATAGCAGCAGTAACCCACTCAACTGTGTGGGCTGTGGTCTGTGAAAAGGTGTGTGGGGGGGAGGACCACGGATCAGTCTGGACCATCAAAAGCTGGCTAATGGTTGGGTGTAACGGGAATATGCAGGCGGCATGCCGATCAATTTTCGTCACGAAAAGAAACAAGGATTTGCGAAACCAAATTGAAGCATAGGAAACTTGCAATACGAGCATTTTGACTTGTAAGCCTTGTGAAGGCTGTTTGTTGATTGTTCTTGTTAGTTCCTAGCATGTATGGCCCTTTCTTTTCTCTTTGCCCCTTTCTTGCTTGTTTAACTTTTTTTTTCACCTATATCCCTCCATTTACCGAATTTGACTAGTAGCAGAGGAGGCGCTTCTGAGCAAGCATACTTCTATCCTTCTTCCGCCACTTCCTACCCGTTCTCTTCTTGCTCTAACACATATCACTCTTTCTTTTCTTTTTCTCTCTAGACCTTTTGCGGTTTCCTCTTCTTTCCTCGTTCTTACCTTCCGTCTACCTACAACGCATCTTTATCTCCGCCGTGCTTTTTTTTTTTTACTCTTTGTCTCTCTGTGTCCTATATGCGCAACGACTAGACGACTATCTCTCTTTTTCTTTTATCAGCAAAACAAAATATCTACAATACGCTCTCTATCTAACGAAAGCAACTTTTTTTAAAAGCTGCGCTTCTTTTATTCTGATTTTTGCAGTAAGTCTGGATAGTCCTACATCTAATATTCTTTTTTTTTTTTACCATTTTCTTGGATCTTTAGTGTCTTGATTGGTTATCAAACTTGGTAGTACTTGTTTAGCTTATATTTGCCTATTCTAGTCTGTTGGGTTTTAATTATCTCTTTGCGTTAGATGATGTTGCTGGCAATCAGAGCCTTTATACCATTACGGTGGACTGATCCAGCAGCACCTCTGGTGCATCTACAAAACGTGTGGCGCTGCTAGTATTCCTTCCAACACTTGTTAAACAACGATGTGTGCTGTGCCACTTGCATCCTCTCTCCCTCTCCCTGTTTGTGCAGGAACTAATCTTGCGTTTAAGGGGGGTGATCCAGGAGAGAAGAGACTTTTGAGTGCTCAGCATGGGCTTCACAAATATGTGCGCAACAGCATTTAGTCTTACCTACCATCTGTGGTGTCAGTGTACAAAAATAGCAGCAATATCAGTGCAACATCTTTTCCAACTGCTGATATGTGCTCTTTACAATTCGCACAGTTCCTTTTTGCCTTCCACAGCTTAAAAAAAAGCCTATTCCAATTAAAGCACTGTAAACTAAGGTCACCTCTCTTAAACCCTCTATTTAACAGTTATAACAAGTTGTTTTTGTACTGTGAATAGCAAACAGTTATTTTGGCCTTTGGGTATTTTTCTGTTAAACACTGGCCGGGTGGTCTGGCTTTTATTTGAGGATTCAAAGAGTGCAGCCTACCAGCAGTTGGGGGGGGAGGGAGGTCATATTACACTCACAACCACATCTGCCTTGGGAGTATAACAACCAAACCCAGCTAGTGCTACCTACTGCTATTGTTGTTTATATTGTCAGAACCACCACACCACCGTCCTGTACTTGAGGCATCGACAGGCACGACAGCGTGTGGGCGCATCCCCTCTCAACCTTTCGAAAATCCTCGTATTTTTTTGTTGTTGACAGCTGCAGGCTTTTTGGCATCTTGGGCACCTTGGCCACTTGCATGCCTTGCTATTTTCTCCCCTCTCTCCCTTTTCCAACGCTCTTGATTCACTATCACTCTAAAAACAACGCACAACTTGTCTTTTTTTTTTTTTTTTCTTCTTATTTTCATCTATTCTGCGGCATAACC
The DNA here is from genome assembly GCA_002705745.1 of Coemansia reversa NRRL 1564. Taxonomy (NCBI): domain Eukaryota; kingdom Fungi; phylum Kickxellomycota; class Kickxellomycetes; order Kickxellales; family Kickxellaceae; genus Coemansia; species Coemansia reversa. The sequence continues at coordinate 412,644 of KZ303497.1, forward strand.
ACGCCTTTTACCGGAGTAGTCGGGCAGGCCAGCCAACCAGTCCTTCCTTGCGCAAATGACCGACAGCAGGCGTTCCAGTAGCGCTGTAGCCCTAGCACGCACGCATAACATCAACGTAAAGCTATTTCTTCCAGATAGCCGGTTAGACACCGTGTCCTCTGCTACTTGCAGCATACAGAACAACGACGGCACTTCCCACGCACGCACCTTGGGATATTGGCGCCGCACAACATGGTTGCAATGCGTGGCAGCCTTGGTTCTGCTTCTACTTGTGTCACCAGTAGTGGCAGCCGACTCAAACTCAGCTGTAGCTGACGCACCCTTGCAGGAGAGAAACACAAGCCCGACACCGGCACCTGCAGGTAACACGGAGCTGGGTGCGCTGCTGTTTGAAAAGGGCATTGCCGAGGAGGATAGCAGCGAGGGCGAGTCGGAGAGCGATGAAGAAGAAAGCCAGAGCAGCGACGACGGTAGCATAGGCATAGTCGGCGCATTCAACGGTGTATCTTCGTTTTCGCCGAACAGCAGTGGCTCTGCGTTGTCGCTGAACAACACCATGACCTCATTTGTTGCTCTGTCGCAGAACGCTGTTGAGTTGCTTGCAGCCGGATCTTCTGTAGGGGATGTGGTGGCCGCATGCGCGCTGTACAAGGATGACGGGACGTTTGCCAAGGCATACTTTGGAGGCACTATCAGCATGCTGAACTCGACGACGCTGGGCTACGTGTTTGGCGTGGACGCAGCTGGAAATTTTGATGCAATGACCGGCGGCGTCAACGGACCCGTTAACGCGTTGTATTGCGACGACAAGACGCAGCTGGTCTACGTCGGCGGCAACTTTACGAACACGGTTTCCGGGCTCACTACGAGCGTGGCGACCATGCGCTCGCTTTCTACCGGTGGATTGGCAGTCTACAAGGCGTCGCAGCGCACATGGCAGGCGCTATCATTCCATGGGCTGGATGGACCTGTCTTTGACTTTGCAAAAATGAAGGACAACGTCTACGCGGTTGGCGCATTTGCGGCGACCGTTGATAACGCGACGTATGTTCCGCTGAACACGCAGCCGGTGGACTTGTCTTCCTGCAAGATTACCGGCGGCAACAACGCGGATACCGCTGGGTTTAACGATCCACATAACATTATCTGCACAACGGGTAGAGACTCTGTCGGAAACACTTGGCTGATGCGCGACAAGCTGCCGGGCTATTACCGCATTGACTTTCCGTTTAAGACGACGCCGTCGCTTTTGCGATTAATGAACACGCTGTATCAGAGGCGCGGCACGAAGGCTATTCGCGTCGAGGCCGTGCCGAACAACCAGGCGTTGACAATGAGCTACCTCGATCCCGACACTCGGACCGAAATGTTCTGCACTCAGTCGTGCCCCATGCTGCAGAACTACGACTGGCAGGAGTTCCGCTTTGTGGACAATGACTTGACGCTAGCAAACATCACTGGTGTTACTGTCAACATTGTCGACTGGTATGGCATGGGCGGCGGCTTCAACAAAATTGAGCTGTATCAAAGAGGCAAGTACTTTATATTCTGCTATTATGCTGCTTCTGTTTGTGCTTTCCTGAGACCATGTATCTATTACTGCTGTTGCACTCTTTCTCTTGTTTGGCTGATTGCTCGTCCCTGTCTTTGTGTCTATGTGCGCCTCTCCCTCCCTCTATTTACCTTCATTTTTGCATACTTGACTGCAGACAAGTTTATGAGTTTTATCGAAAGATGCAACAAAGATATTTGGACTGTGGTTTGTTGTATTGTTCCATTGTATGCTATTCCAGCTCCAGCCACAAAATTTCTGACAAAACAAGGAACGGTTTCTAATTATATTTTTTTTTTACTGCCGCCTGCGCAAGTTCTTACCTTTTTCTGCTGCTTATTGTATATTCTCTTCCCCCTTTCCGATGCCACCATTTGTCGCAGAGAGCATCTCCCTTTTCTTTGCATCATGTAGATGCGCGCATCTATGCTATTGACGGCTTTAACAGCCTCCCATGCAGCACGCAGGCCATTCGGCCTTCATCCATGGTGAGGGGCAGCTGGCAGAGAACCACTGCCGCATCGTACCATGGCGAGTACCTGACGCTTAGCGTCAACGTGAACGACATCAATTCAGAGCAGGTTCAGAATGCCACTGTTACAATGGTTCCCTTTGTCCCTGAGTCTGGCTTCTATAAAGTTTATATGACCATCCCAGGATGTCAGAACACCAACACCTGTCTGCAGCGCACGTCAGCAAAAGTTACATGGCTGATGGACGGTGGTCGCTCAATTCTGACCACTGTGACTCAGCACAATCTGGAGGACTTGGAGATTGAGTTGTTCTCTGGATATGCGCCAGCATCTTCGGTGGATTTCTCCTCTGTAATTTACGTTGGCATCTCGCCTAACGCCACAGTGGACCCGCAAGCAACTAGCGCCGAGGTTGTTGTGGATTCTTTCAGGCTTGAACGCATTACCTCCTATACCGACCTCAATGGCGTGCTGCAGATGTTCGAGAACCAATCTGCGAATATACAGCGTAATGGTCCGTTGTACTCGCCGCTTGTCAAAGGTCTACCTGCTGGAAGCGTTGTGTACACAGCCGCCTATGGAGTGTCCAATGACACGCAGCAAGACGATACCCTGTTCCTTGGGGGTCAGTTCCAGGATGCCAACGGGGGATACTCCAATGTTGCCCAGTATCGCGGCAAATCTGTTGGATCACTGAGCGACACCGGAATTCAGGGAATTGTGCGCTCAATGGCGTTTGTAGATGCATCGCTGTTTATTGGAGGCAGCTTTGATGGCACATCTGACGGCTCGCAGGCGCTGAACAACGTGGCTGAATTCAACACTACCGATCAAAAGTGGTATCCGCTTGTCGGCGGAGTCAACAACACAGTTACTGAGGTTGTGCCGTACTCGCCATTCGGGTCACGGGCGGTTGCATTTACAGGCGCTTTCCACTCGCTCTACACAGGAGACGTTTCTGATCCAACTGAGATTCGGGCCAATGGCCTGGCTATGTGGGACACGCTTGCTGGTGGATGGACCAACACACCTTATCTGCAGAGCTCGCCGTCGGTGCTTTACGCGGATGCATATCGGAATAAAGTAGACAACACTGCCCTCGCTGCCGGGCGATTTTCAGCAGCGGCCGCACTGGAAGCTAATGGAGCAGTACTACTGTCTCCACAACAGAACATCCAGGCGATTGATATGATGGGTTTTGAGCTGCAGCCCACCCCTGATGGTCAGTTTGTCGTCAATACCGGGCTATGGTATGCAAAAAATAGTGATTCCTCTTCGGCACTGATTGTTGGCGGTCGCTTTAGCACACTTGACGGCGCAACCAACGTGGCCAGGCTAGACGACGGCAAATGGCGCAAGGTTCTTGATGGAGTTGGCGGAGAGGTGCTGACCCTAAACAACGCTGCAAACTGGCTGTTTATCGGTGGCGTGGCCAACGAGTCGGACGGATTTAGCGGCCTGACAGTGTTGGACATGGACCGGCGGAAAAAGGTCAATATACAGCAGCTGCAGGGCCCTGACGGAGATTCTACAGGCGTCCGCATCAACAAGGTTGCTATTCGTAAAGACACTTCGATGGTCGTGGTCGGCGGCAACTTTGCTACTGCTGGCGGCATGTTGTCATGTCCGTATATCTGCACTCTGGACATCAACGAAAGCCAATGGTCTCCGCTGTCCACCAGCACCCTAGTTGGGCCAGTTGTGGATATGCTGTTTACCGAGGATAGCTTTGTGGTTGCTGGTACTTTCAAGAACGGCACCCAACCGACCTTGTATCTTCAGCAGTACAGATTTGACGATAACTCGTGGATTGATGTACCGGGTGCAGATCAGCTTCCGGGTCCCGTGACGGTTCTCTCTGCTGCATCTAATGGTGAAGAGACTACTGCATCGTTTTACATTGTCGGCACATCTTCGGATTCGGACGCTGCGCCGTACTTTGCAAAGTTTGATGGCAAGTCGATCATCAATCTTCCGTTTACTATTGACGCGAAGAGCATTATTCATGGCGTTCTTGAGGTTCCGCGGTCACGCATCCCCAACTCAGTCCTCGGAAGCTCGCGGAAGCTATCTCGTCGCTCGGATTCAGATTCGAGTCCGATAGTGCCAAGTGGATATGTGCTGGCAATTTCTGGAGATCTGTATCTGCCAAATGGACATCGCGCCTCCAATGCATTCTTCTACAACGATAAATGGGCGCCGTTTCTATCTACTGTTCAGGACAATGGATTACCTGGTTTTATCAGCTCGGTCTTTTTTGAGATTCCTCCGACCAACGTCTATCAACGCCAGCGGCTTTCTGTTGCGCTTGTGATTTTGATTGCCATTGCCATTGCACTTGGAATTACGTTCCTGATAGTGTTTATTGGTTTGGTGTACGTTTACTTGCGAAATCGTCGAGAGGCAGCGGCAACTGCGTCGGCTGCATCGGCTGCCCTGGCGGCAACCACAGGCGGAGCTGGCACGACTAAAGGTCTAATAAATCCAACGCTGGTCGGTGCTGCTGCTGCTGCTGCCGCCGCCGGGGGCGGTTTGCTGGCAGCTGGTGCACGTCATGGCGAACAGCATCGCAGTGTTGTTCCTACACGCGATACATGGGGCAACAATGCGCTTACCGGTGAGCGAGTGTCATTTGACAACATTGCTCCTAATACAGGTCGTCTGAATTCTGGATCACCGACTGCCTTGGGTGGACTTGCTGCTGCGGCTGGCCGGCAGGCGGCTGTATCTTCTGACACGTATGTGCACCATGATGCCAAGAAGAGCAATGCAAAGTACGACGATACAAACGAAAGCCTTGAATCTATCTTTGAGTCTGCTGCTGCTGAGGCTGAGGCGGAGGCGGAGAGTGAGGCCCGTGAGCGTGCTGCGTCGACTGGTAGTATTGGCGCAGATGTTGCTGCGGCTGGCGGTGCTGCTGCCGCGGCTGCGGCTGCGGCTTACAAGATGCCTATACCGCGCCACTACAATGGTGGGGGAGATGCCGCGGCGGCTGGTGAGTTGTCAGATACCTCGCGCAGTAGCATGTACCGTCCAGACTCTACAAACCCGTTTGAGCAGCGCATGGCTCTTCGAGAGTCTCAGGGCGACTTCCCTCCTGCAGGGCCATTTGGCAACGGCGAAGATGGCGTTGGCCACATTCCGATGCCAAGCCCTCATTCCATGCAGGCTGAACATGCCACGGCAGCTGCGCTAGCCGGCACATCTGCCGGTATGGGTTTGGCGGGAATGGCAGCAAAGTCTGACAATAAAGATAATAGACGGCGGTCCGAGTCAGCTAGTACACGAGACACAGAAGGCGCGTTTTCGGCATCTAGACCTTCCGGTGAGTCGTCCGTGGGCGGATCATCTACTAACCTACCAATTCGTGATTCGCTGAAACAGTATCCCGTGTCTTACGCCAAATTTACATTTAGCTCGCGCGAAACCGGTGAACTTGGATTCCGGGCAGGTGAGCGGGTGTTTGTTATTGATCAGAGCGACGAGATCTGGTGGATGGGCATTGTCGACCATGGACCTAATCAGCCACTCGAGCAGGGCGTGTTCCCGGCTACCTACGTCAGCAGTGACCCACCAAAGTCCACCGAATGGTCCGAGCTCATGTAACCAATTTTTTTTATTCACTATATTTTCCGCCTTCCTTTTTCTTGGATATATGCGCGACCTCCATACACCACGTTTATTCAACAAAATACTGGCGTTTTCCGCTACTTTTACAATTAATGTTAACATTTGGGTAAAGTTGTTTTGTGCTAACTAAAAGAGTGTGCTTGCTTCAGGATGGCAGCTCGTTTGCGTCGTTAATAAAGATGGCTTTGCGCATGGTTAGCATTTGTAGTGGGATTGGCGTTGGTTTTATACTACGAGCAATGAAGCAGCAAGTAATTGATAATAATTATTTGTGTCGTAGGACATCTGTGGCAGTGATAATTAGCAATAGCAACAACAGCACATAAGACATTAACGCCTACGGCAGTCTCCGCTCACCATACAAACTTGCCAAGTCGTTTGACATGAATATAGTTTTATCCAAATGCCAGCCCCTTCATAAAAAGAAAAAAAAACAGTATTACTACACGCTAATATTTGGAGTTTATCATATTAGGGAGAAGAGGTCACCATTTTCCACAAAGGTGTTAAGCACCTGTTGTCTTGGCTCTCCCGTTTGCAAATTATTTTTTGAAAATGATATATTGTACTGCAACAAATTCTGGACTATATAATAGAAAATATATTATCCGTGACTGTCATGCTGCTTCGATAATAATAGCCACACCTTGGCCACCACCGGCGCATGCAGAGCCAACAGCATAGCGGCCACCAGTCTCTGCCAACCGGTGGGCAAGATGGCCCATGATGCGGGATCCTGATGCACCAAGCGGGTGGCCAAGGGCAATGGCACCTCCTGACAGATTGAGCTTGCTAGGGTCGATATCCAGAGCCTTGGCACATGACAGCACCTGCGCGGCAAATGCTTCGTTGATCTCAATAAGATCCATCTGTCCAAGCGACAGCTCAGCCTTTGCAAGTGCTCCACGAATTGCGTCTACCGGACCAATGCCCATGATCCCAGGCTCTACACCAACGACATGGTATGATACAATACGCGCCATGGGAGTGATGTTGTGCTTTTTCACTGCATCCTCACTGGCGACAATCACAGCGCTTGCACCATCGCTGATACCCGAGGCATTACCAGCAGTCACCACACCTTCCTTCTTAAATACCGGAGCCAGACGCGATAGCCCATCTATGGTCGTCTGTGGTCGTGGATGCTCGTCAGTGACCATGCTCTCTATTGTGCGCTTTACTTTAACATCGACTGGAGTAATCTCTCTAGAAAATACGCCTGATTCATTGGCTTTGGCCCAGCGTTGCTGAGAGTGCAGCGAGAACTGGTCGCACTCCTCGCGAGTCACGCCGTACTTTTCTGCAAGACGTTCCGCAGTAATGGCCATTGGAACCACTTCAGGATGGCGATCGGTGAGTGCTGCCATCAGTGTGTCTTCCATTTTCAGATACTCGGGTCCAAACTTGGCGCCCCAGCGTACATTGCGCAGAGCATATGGCGCCTGGCTCATGTTCTCAGTTCCGCCAGAAACTACAATGTCCGAATCATTGGCCTTGATTTCCTGTACAGCCGCGATGATTGATTGGAATCCCGATGTGCAAAGGCGGTTGACCGTAGTTGCTGGTGTAGTAATGGGCAGCCCCGCACGATGTCCGACGTGACGTGCAAGGTATGGTGCATCGGTGGAAGACTGCAGCACGTTGCCAAAGATCACTGACTGTCGTGGGCTTGTGCTCTTCCTAAGATGCTCTTGCACATTAGCGGGTAGACTGGCTATCGCAGCCTTGGCCGCGATACCGCCAAGCTCATTGGCTGTCCGATCCTTAAGCTTGCCGCCAAATGCGCCAAAGGGTGTGCGCTTGGCTGCGACGATGAACGACTGTGCTGCCATTCCTATCTACCACGTATTATTTAAGGCTCCTTGTTGTTGGTGTTTTTGCTAAGCGAGTAGAGTCAATTAATTAATACAGATGAAAGAAGAGCAAAAGACAGGTGCCCCCTCCCATCGCTTTTGTCTTCAAGCTGTGCCCTGTGCGCACATGCAATCACATGTCACTCATGGCTGCGCTGCCACACAATTGCTGATTCGGAGATCACAGGTACTGCGCTCTGATCGGCCATCCCATGGGTGGTGACCCTACTCCAGGACCGTCTGTCTGCAGGCAGAGTAGTATCCAGGGCATTGCACCGCAGGTGTGCGGGGCTAGGCCCTTGCCTGACCTTTTCTTTTCCACAATCGCATAATATGTTGTCTACTATCATCGGCAAGCTCTATTTTCGCTAGTTTTTGGTTTTTTTGCTTTAATAGTATTCAACATGTCTGAGGCGCCCGGTACACTTGCAGTATTTGAAGAACCCGCACTGGATGGTAGCAGCGGTTCTGGAGGCGGATGGAAAGACTTTGCCGCTGGGAGGTATGTGCTTTCTCGCTTAATGAGCGATGTATCCATTGTATAGCGCGCACTATTAGCATGTGCTCAAGGTCATATGCTGTCTATACTCGCTATTATCCTACGTGTAGTCTTGCCGGAGCTGCTCAAGTGGCTGTTGGCCATCCACTGGACACAGTTAAGGTAAAGTAACAGCAGAACTGCCATTACAGCCTAGAGGTTGTTTTCCTTCTTTTGGATTTTTTTTACTAAACAAAGTCGGCACTCTTGCATCATCTACACTGTCGATTGCGTGATTATGTTATTTTTCCATGCAACATGTAGGTGCGCATGCAGATAGAGAAGGCCGGTATCTTTAAGGGACCAATGGACTGTTTTATGAAAACTATCAGAAATGAGGGCTTTCTAGGACTATACAAAGGAATGGCGTCACCTCTTGTTGGCATTTCCGCGGTCAACTCGCTTCTGTTTTGGGCATACTCTTATGGAAGAACTCTACAAACTGGTTCTGCAACCGCCACTCCCACCCTTGGCCAAGTTGCCATAGCTGGCGCTGGTGCAGGTGCAGTAAATAGCATACTTGCATCTCCTGTAGAACTTCTCAAAGTGCGTCTTCAGGTGCAGTACAATACCGCAGTACAAGGTTCAGCTGTGTTTCGCGGCCCAGTTCCACTAGCACGACACCTATTTCAGAAATTTGGCGCCCGAGGAATAACATGGGGCTTTTGGGCAACCGTGGCGCGAGAAATTCCAGCAAATGCTGCATTCTACACAGGATTTGAGTTTGCCAAACGATGCCTGGCGGATACGTTTGCTAATGGTGATAGTACCAAGCTCAGTCCTTTATTGTTGATGCTGTCTGGGTCTATTGGCGGAGTAAGCTATTGGACTGCCAGCTATCCTCTGGATGTTATAAAAAGCCGTGTTCAGAATGGCAAGGAACCACCAAAAGGGTTTGGATACATTTTATCCACGGCAAAGACTATAGCTGCCGAGCAAGGTATTCGCGGTTTCTTTCGCGGATTCAGTCCATCCGTTATACGTAGTGTTCCAGCCGCTGGCGTAACATTTGCTACGTATGAGCTTGTTATGCGTGCGCTGAACAATAACCAGTAGTTGTGTAATTGCATATAATTTGGAGGTGGCTACGTTAACTGAATAGCACATGTATTTTATGAGCACATAAATAATACAAGTTTCCAACATAATCTAATAGAATGTAAATTACTGGTAATCCATGTTGAAGGGTTTCAAGTATGTGCGTGGTGGTCAGGGCAGATCCCACCTTTTAAGGCTGCTGATCCCTCAGGCCGCAGTTTCAAAAGCTTTTTCTGGAGAAGAGGAGGCCATCCGATATCGCACCGAACAAGATAAGAGCAGCATCCGGTCGCGAGAAATTTATCAGCAACACTTTCTATTAGTATTTTCTGTTCTTAGCCGCTACACTATAAGAAGGAAGAGTCAAACCTTCTATAGTTGGTGGTAGAAAAATTGGGGGTTTTTAATCATTGAGTTTTTTCATGGCATCTTGCGCCAAATTTTCTTGAGACAATAAAGGTAAATACTACAACTTTAGCTAGTGAGAGCAGGGGGTGCAGATTCCTTGCACGGCACTTGATTTGGCTGAGTCATTGGTGTTCGCTGGTTATTTTTCTGAGAACTCCGAGAGAACAGCGATTTTACCAAATTTATTGTTTACTTTTTATGAAAAAAATTCAAACTACTAAAACAATTCTACAACTTGCCAACCACTGCCCAAGTCGCAGACTGATATCTGTAAAGAAGAATAAACTATAAAGTAGGCAATATATTTCAATCCCCGTGAAAAGACTAAGGAAACATTTAGAAAGAAAACATAAACATGCTAAGTGTTTAAAGTAAACACCTTTCCCACTATGATGTCATAAGTGGGTTCTACGTCTAATCGTCCTCACAGGGTGGCACTTCCACCCCCCTGGACCTAGGGAGGGGATGTCCCTTCCCCCGATATACAGGGTTCATGCGGGGAAAGGGAAATGCTTCCCTCCCGATCAGACAGGTCTCGATCAAGGGTGCACAATGTGCTATTGTCAACAAGGGGATCTGTATGCCCTGACAATAGATCCAGAGTCATCCCTTTGGCAGCATTGTCCCCGCAAGCTCAAGAGCGCTTGGACAATAGTGCAGGAGCATGTACAATGGAGCGAGCCACTTTCCCTGTAACTCCAAGGATTCGTATTAGCAACAATTCTTTTATATTTAAACAGGAGACCCGCGACCAACTTGGTCAGGGTTCTCCTTAGAACTAAATAAACTTCTAAATCTTTTAACATCTTTCTTACAATGGCACTTCTCTGCCGCGTGTCTTTTATTAGCTTTTATATGGCACTTCTTCTGTCGGCCTTTCAATAAACGCAACAATAGAGGAACAATTTTTTAATTCACTAACTGCTGCTGGTGTAGTTGATGGAAATGATGATGATGATGATGATACTATTGAAAAAATACATGTATGAGGAATTGATGCAGTCAGTGCAGTTGAAGCACTTCAGATATTATATTAACAATAATTTAATTACCACCATATGTTCTTTACTTATATATAGTTAGTTTTCCCTTGCATCATTATGAGCGAGATGTTTCTTTAGTTTTACTTTGAACTAATATATTATTAACATAATACTTGGTAGCACCTCGCAATTTTCTTTTTCTTTGAAGAGATCCAAACTAAAGACTTCTTTTGTCTACTTTATTTTATTTACTTGAAATTAAGAAACACCATTTTAGCATGGCTGAGAATACTAGTCGCCAAGCTGCTGAATTTGCCCAGCTTGTTCGTGGGCATCCGCGTTTTGATGGCAAAGTTGAAACCATCTCAGTCAGTGCATGGAAAGCTGTTTTGAATAGTGCTTTTAAAAAC
>KZ303498.1:5002-16940 GCA_002705745.1 Coemansia reversa NRRL 1564
TAATCTTGCCACTTGTTGCTGTTTGCTTTGTTCTTGCTGAATTTTCCTATAATGCACTTTTGTCCTTCTTGTACAAATTTGCTGCTTGTCGAGGGTGGAGCGGGACAGAACGGCGAGACATGTCTGGTCTGTCAGACCTGCCCATATATGTATCCGATCTCAAAACCTTTTGTTGCACGCACACTTCTTAAGCGCAAGGAAGTTGATGATGTCCTCGGAGGCGAGGATGCCTGGAAAAACGTTGACTCGATTGCAGCGCTGTGTTCCAAATGCCAGCATGAACGCGCCTACTTTATGCAAATACAACTTCGCTCGGCTGACGAGCCTATGACCATATTTTATCGGTGCTGCAACATGGCCTGCAAGCACAATTGGAAAGAAAACTGAGACATGTCAAAACACTAGTGCGTCTTCTAAAATGAATGGATGCTAAAGTAAACCCATACATATGATTGCTGGTCGCCTATTGTCTTAGTACATATTTATAGTCTGCTTGGAATTTGTGTCAGTTTTATGCTGGAAACAGTTTCTTTGTACTTTTACAGAAGCTTATTGTAAATGTTTGGGGGTAGGGACATCTTTAGATGTTCCGTTTCTTCTACTCAGATATTTCTATCGTGCTTCTCAGAGTAAAGCAGCCTTGACGCCTTTATACTTTCTTTCTGTCAGCTTCTGATGTGGTGGCGTTGGACGAATGATTGCTTGGCCACAACTCTATGCTGACTTTTAGCACAAAGCTAGAAAGTCATTCAATACAAAATTTCCCTAGTGCTATTTTTGATAATTCTTTCCTATATATAATACTTGTTTACGCATTTTGTTGGCTTTGTCTGACTACCTGTCTGTCCATGGACAACGCTAGGTAGAACAAGTAAATGTACGATGTTCAAAAAGTTTCTGTCACATTGCAGATATTAGGTTAGTTCATATGAAAGGTAGAATTGACCAAGCAACACCACCTACCATATGGTGTGGTATAGAAATATTGGTCATTTTGAAGCTCTGAGCTCACTCAGGAAAGAATAGAATATCAAAGCCAAAATCATTTGCCATGGACTTTTTTTTCTCTGTATAAACGAGAAGTGCCTTGAGCCTAAGCAGTGATGCGATCCTGTTTTTTTTTTTTGCTTCTGATCCGTATCCCAATCTGGGGCACTGGAATGGCGGTATTGCTGGTGTTTTAAACTCTCAACACATCTTATTGAGCTTACGTGAGGGGTGGGGATTCCTGTGCGTTTCTGGCGCGAGGATGCTGTTTCCCCTGTTGATAAGCAGCAGAAACCCAGCAAGTGCCGCAAGGAGAGCACCAAACAGCTTAAAAAACAGACCACACAACAACAACTTTCGGAGTAGACATCACTATTCCAAGTCAGGAATAGGTTTTCTTAACATATAATATTTTAGATATTGTTGAAGAATTCTTGTATACATTAATAGACCAAATGGAGACACGCCCAGACTAAGCTATTAGAAGGAGCAGGTGAGTGCAAGAGAAGATTAAATCTTACTGAAATATTGTGTTTATTGTGCGCCTTCAATATCTCGGAGCTCAGAGGATGATTGCGAAGATGGCGGCACTTGCGTAGGGTCTGAAAAGTAGAATCGGTCCACAAACCACTTTTTAACCGAATTAGTTTCCTGCCTATGCTGATGTCGTAGAGCATAGTTCCTAGCAGCCTCGTGCAAAGCACTTGTGGACTTTTTACTCGTGCTAGCAGTACTGCTCTTGCGACTACGGCGAGGCCTTTTGCCTTTTCCTGTCCGCGATGTCCGTGACGGCGGTGTATGCTGTTGTTGTGTGGGAGCTTCAAAGGTCATTGTTGTGCTACGCGAGGCATCTTCTTCACTGTGATAGACAGGGTCCTCATCAGAAACGACTAGGCCGTTTATAGATTGGCGGCGCAGCCCTTCTTCAATGGATAGATACTGACCTGATGGCCCCCTTTTCCAAAAGTTCTCCAGCGGATACTTGAATATCAAGTACCAACTGTATGCAATCCCTACAATTTCAGCAGCATCAGAACCATTGTGTAGCAGGGATGGAAAATTAGAGCATACAAGCCAAAACATTGCTACCCTTTCCCCAAGCTTGACTGCTGCACCCAATGTTACATTGTGCATATTATATAGCAGTACTCCGAAAGAAGAAAAACAAAACAAGTTGACGACTGCCACAGGGTGCGACTACTGCGAAAGCTTACCTGGAATCCAGAAAAAAAGAGTCAACGCAACACATGTAATAAAGTCGCGATTAAGACCGCGCTTCAGCGCAACGCTACCTGGTGGACACACTACTCCAAGCACGAGAAGAACAATATCTGAGGGCTCCATGTGTGCAGCAAGAATAAGTAGAAATTCTTCGACAGTATAAAACGTACAGCCAAAGTCACAGCAGTTTTACTAGCTGCTGACCAAATACAACCGCGCCAAACAGTAGTGCACCAAAGGTAGAGCGAAAAACACAGTAACAACAGGATTTAGTGCAGTAGAAAAAAAAACAAAAACAAAAAGCAATGACTAAGGCAAGCAAACGTTAGGCAGCAGTGAAGACAAAAGAAAGTCCACTTTAAAACCACTAGGCGCGGACTTTGGCCTTTCTCCATCACTTTTCGCTCCCTTGATTTGCCAAGTCGCGTTGCTTCTAATCGGCTCGACTCGGTTCAATCAGCTGGCAGCTGATGCAGGGCAGAGAGCGTGAACAAGAGGCGATTGAGTTGGAGATTTTGTGTCTTCCAAGACTACTAGCATAGTGGTCAATGCGTCAAAACACAAAACATTCTACGGTTATTTTCTTTTTTATTTAATATAAATTTATCTTGTACTCTGCAAAAAAAAAAAAAACCGTAGGACGGCGTCGGCAAAGGTTTTAAGCCTGGAAAGCACAAGCGTCCAGTAATTTTCTTTCTGCTCAGAGACCACTAAACACTATGATGACATAACAGTTCCATATTGCAAAGAACAGCTCCAAAACTATCCAAAATACTTTTAAAAACGCGACAAAGATGTAACCCTATAGAAGATGCAGTTGTTCCGACAACACCTTCCAGTGTAATGGGTATTTGTGAAAATGGCGTACAGCGACGTCCGCTCTCTACACTGGCGCGGATGGGCCATGAGGACGCGATGATCTGAGTATCACATACCACGAGTGGATAACACCGGGAATCCATCCGAGAATAGTTAGGCCTATGTTAATAAGTAGGTCAGCAGTGCAACCACGCCTGATAAACACAGCGACTGGTGGAAGGAAGAATGCTAGAATAAGCAATAATACCTCGCTAGCGTCTCTGCATGCCATGTTCGTTAGTAACAGTAGGTATTGTGGCCAAGGTGTGAATCCGTAGGGTGGGCAAAAACAGACAAGATGGATGTCGCTATTATTTGGCGTCGACTGGGATGATTTTTTTTTTCAATTATTATGCTTAAAATATTTGAAGACAGCGTAAGAGGAAAAGAAGGCGTGGCGATTATAAAAGCTGTTATATAAAGAAAAAAGGGTGGGTGGGGACACCAGCGATGGTGACTTTGGTCCTTTTGCTGGTTGTTTGCACGCACAGAATGAAAGATGACGTACTGCGTTTTTCAGTCCCCTATTCCCCTGTGCAGCAATATAATTGGCACATTTGGTCAAGATTATCGCATGTGTAGATCATGCAGGGAGTTTTTTAATGGCAAGTTCACTGCTGGTATGCCCCAAACATATCCCAGATTAAGCAATGGTGCATAACCATGCATATGAGCGACGTAAGCACCATCAATACTACCATTGGAATATGTTTTTGGAAGTTTAGAGCTCCGTGTTTGCGAGAAACTGGTGAAGGACTTTAATGTTTTTTTAAAACTATTAGTGCATCAAGTGAATGGCGTTTGTGATAATCGAGGTAATTCTTATGTTTTGTGTCAAGAGAAACAAAGTTTGTGCGTGATTGGCGTGTGTAGTTGGTAGGTACAATTTGCGTCAGTAGACAAGAAGAATGAACCAAGAAACAGAACAACAAGAAATTAGTAGTAGTTTTGAGTAGACACATAACATATATGTTTTTAGCAATGGCATAGCAATACAATACATTACATGTAACTTATTTTGTTGCCCGTAAAAAGGGTGTTGGCTGCCCTCTTCTGCACCGCAAAAACCAACGCCAACCACACTGCCAACGGCACTTCCGCCCATGCACAAACGACGACCCGTCCACAACGCAAACACACTACCTGAATGGCACAAACCTGCCATACCTATTGACGCCAGAATAATTTTTTCTAAACACCAATATTTCTGTAAAAGGCAGTATTCGGGCTGGCATTTTTGAAGTATCAAACCTCAAGTCTCAAGTACCCGCATAAAGTCACTGATACTTTGAAAATAGTTGTGTGGGATCTCCTAGATGGCACTGCCATCACGGGCAGAGAAGCTTTTTTGGCTTTGGTCTCGGTATTGACACTGAATACAATACTGGGGTAACTGTGGATTGATTGGATTGCATGAACAATTGCAGGCACAAAAAGGCATGTCGTAAGCAGGCAGTTTAAGATAAGTTGCTACCAGTGGCAGTATGATTGACAGGCCTATCAGCCATTTATCGCGTCTGCCAAGTGATATTCTGCTTATTCCAGGTGGAGTAGTCAAATAAAAGACAGTAGAGCTTCTAAAAGCAGGCCTAATAGGTATACACACAGATAGAGGGCATGGAACGAAGCAAGAACGTACAAAACCCAAACCCTGTTCACCGAACAAACATAAAATAATATAGAACCGCTTTTAGTTGCGGACAAGACGGCTTAGTCGACAGATACATTCTGCCATACCCACTTGCGCAGAAAAGTGGGGCTCAACAAATAAGAGGCTTTGGTCACTGAAAACATGTAGCGGCACATTTTAAAAGGTATTCCTATAACTGAAAATGGATATTTACCTGAGTACTGACGTTTATCCTTTCTATATTTATAATCTGTTTTACGCATTCCATTAGCTTCTGACTGTCTGACCGTCCATGGACAACGCTAGGTAAAATGAGTGAATGCGCAATATCCAACAAATTTCTGTTACTTTGAAGACATTTGATTGGTTTGTAACAAAAGTAAAATTGATCTGGCAACACCATCTAGCATATAGCATTGTTTTTGGATATATTGATATATTGTTGCTTTCTTTTGCTTTAAACTAACTAAAAAAAATAATTGCTAATAAAATACTATGCAACAGAGATAAAAACTTTAAACCAACTGTCTAAACCAACCCAGAAACAACTAAACATCATGTCATAAAACATTATCGAAGAAATAAACATACATGCAATTGTAGACTTTATTGAAAGGCTTGTTTTAAGGATAATAAATCCCAAGTTATATCAAAATAATACACACAGCATCACCACACACAATTCATTAGAATGGCTAACCACTACTTTAGATGGAATCTATCATGTTAATTACATATAGTTTACACCAATTTATTGACATTACAAGCGCCCCAAGAGGAGCACCAAACAACCCAAGACCCAGGTATTACAACAACACCTTTCGGAGTAGTCATCACTACTCTAAGCTAGGAAGAAGACTGCTTAACATGTAGTTCTTCTAGGATTTCTCGAGAACTTGTTACTATAGATTGTTGGCGCACGTGCCTTTAATCCGCATTTATTAACTCTGTGTTGACTATATAATATTTCGCTTGAAATACTATTCTACTACATCTGCACTTTCCGGCTATACCGCTAGTTAAGACACAACATACTCTAGTATTTCTTTTTGTCCCGCCAAGTCATACGAAGGATCTCCCGACCCATGCTACCACGGCTTTGCCAAACACTTTCAATGTGGAAAATGCCACATTTTTGAACATACTGGACAAAAGTAAGCACAGATCCAGAAAGACCAAAGTAAATAGATTTCGCCGCCACAAGCACTGCTGGAACAAAAAAGTCATCCGTGCTAGAGCTAGAAATAGGCCTTGCAAGCATGCACGCAAGCAGATCATGAAGCTTCTTGTAGTTAGTAGTGTCGTAGATTGTTTCGCTTGTAAGAATAAGGTCAAATGTATGCTCACGACCTTGCTTGCGCATTGTCGACTCAATCCTAGCCCAATCCCCAGAAATAAACTCGCAACGTTGCGCGATATTCGAGCTACACAGGAGAAGCGTATTGGCCTTTTCTGCCTCGCTGGCTGTAAGCTCTGGCAGCGCGCGCTGTCCAACAGTCCCATCAATATTAGCTCCAAATAATACCTTGGTACGCCGATAGTCTATATCAATCTCACAGGCTTCAGTGTTGTTGCTAGAATGCATACTGTCACCTGTAGTGCTGCTATCGGGAATAAGTGCAGTATTTGCAAGCACATTTGGAATAGTGATCAGCTCTATAACATCGCGGTTGTAGTCCTGCATGCACACACTTGCATTGGCCATATTCTTCAGAACGTGCAGCGAGGGAAGACCTGTACCGCATCCAAGCTCTAACACATGTAAGTTGTTCGCCAAACGCCCAAGGCTACCGCCATGTTCGGCAAGATACTCTAAAAGATCTAGGCTACATTCCCAAGTCTTAAGCCCCCCCTCATACACACCTCGAATGACATCTTTTACGCTACTATCTGAGGTTATTACCTGTTCAACAGCACTGCTGCTGGTACCATCCATAGAATCCTCTTGTGCAAGCTGAAATTGCACATCATCCATCTGGCGCTTCCATAGCCGATCACTATTGTAGTAAATAGCGTCTACCATTATACTAGGAACGCGAGGTATTGTCAACGGAATAATCTCGCATGGTGCATTATGTGCGCCCGCATTGTCATCTTCGCAAATCTCGGTGAACACGTCTCTAGATTTGCAATCTAAGTCCCCAGTAGAGAGTTGGTTTTCATCTCCCTTACTAAAGTTGAATCTAAAAGACATTGTATGATGATCTTGTATGCACTTGTATCTCACAACGCTAATAGTTAGTCAAATGGATCTATGGCACATCTGCTCCTTAAAGATAACTTAATTTAAACCAGAAAGAACAACGCGCCAGAAGAGAACTCCGTCTGCGGAATTTACCAGCAACAGCAACAGCCACACAACAAAACCTCGACCAATATAATATTGTCAAAAGATTTTGGGTTCCGTTCACATGAACCCAAAACTGGGGGGGAGGTAGGCGTCTCAATCTACAGGGAAGATTTAAGCAGTTCATACGCCAATAGCCCCACTGATGCAGCAGGTATTGAGCGCAGCGTAACGCCAAACCACCCTCGGTACAAATAGCGCACTGCAAGCAGCGACCTCCGGACTTTGCCTTGAACGGGGTGCGGATGTTCTCGAATGGCAGTGTCAACTAGTGAATTCCATGCCACCCTATAGGGTTTAAGCTCTGCGATAGGCAGCTTTGGCTGAGACTTTGCAAACACGCCGCCTTTACCACTATTAATGCTGTTGTTACCATGGGTAAAATGTTGGGCCACGGTATATTGCACTATCTCACCATTGGCAATCTCAGAGTAAAGTAGAGTCCTAAAGCGCTCAAATGGGTAGTCGATAGTTTGATACGCTAGTGCTGCAACTGCCCCTGCAAATAAAACACATGCTGGCTTTCCAAGGACTGGCGGAAGTAGAAGCACAGGAATAACAAACAATCGGCTCTGGGATATCCATCCTCTCTCCTCTGCAAGTTCTGGCTGCCGATCTAGCAACTGGCGCAGCTCAGCTATGCGAGCCCTAGTAAGTCTATTGATATCAGAGTTTGGTTCAAATATTTCTGCTGTACATGCAACCTGGACCAGATCACGGTACAGGTCAATGGTCTCATTCTTCAAGAGCTCAAAAAGTCCAAAGAATCCTGCATATCCGACAGCGTCTTTGGCCAGCGTAAGCTTCAGCCCGCGGTAAAGTCCGCGCGGCCCCAGCTCGGCCATCTGGCCTTTTGCAAAACCCCACCAGCTATGGTATTTACCACTTACCATGTCCTCCGCTTCAAATCTTACTCTTAGCGAGTCCAGTGGCGTAGCCACGGCAGACTGCGCAAGCCCCGCAGCGGTACCTGCTACAAATGGCGGATACCATGGCAGCTTCTCGCAACTGCTGATCGAGTACTGACTGGATGTCCGCGCATACGCACTTGGCAGTGTGGCGGCATATGTTGTAAACAATGCAAAGCCCACTGCCCAGTTTGCTAACATTGGCTGTAATACGTAGCGAGGTACAAATGACCAGCCCCGCTGCCTTACTGCGTTCGCAATCATTCCCAAGGTTGATCCGCGCAGGCTTATGCGCCGCGATAGCACCTCTTGTGGAAGCAACGCACGTGCTGTCGCCAAATAATCCACACGCAGTGGCCGAAACAGTTTCAACGGAGTACGATACCACAAATATAATGGCTGGAGCATGAGCCCGCGAACAGCGGACGCTGTGGCACCCACTGCACCTGCTTGCTTTCGTGAGATCTTTGATTGCTGTAATGTTGCATTTCCGTCCTGTTCTGAATTTGAGTCTGCGTCATTGGCCTGTTGAACCGAGTTGGCGGTCATTTGCCGTGGCACTGCGCCTCAGGCACAAGCGCAACTCTGCTGCAGGTGCTACAGAAACAAGGCCAACAAATAATTTACACAAGCACTAAATGCTAACACGCAGGCAGGAAAGGTAATTAGCAAACTAGAAACAAATCAGAGGCCAGTTTGCCGATATGAGTAGACAGGCGCACATAAGGAATTAGCTGCTCCAATCAAATCACATGATTTGATAAAGACTAAACGGACAGAGCTCGGAGGCGCCGGCCCTGGATTTGTCATTCCTGTCGCTCGGAAACTTTTCGGTTGCGTTCCGAGATTTATACAAAGCACCAGTGCTTCTTTGACTGCTTCAGATGTACATTTAAAAAAGGCCCACACTTGGCACAAGCTTTAGTCTACTTCTTTCTTCCAGCATTTTTCCCTGCATTTTGGTACTCGCTTCTCCACACAAGAAAAAAAAAAGTAATTATTGTTGGGATGGCCGACGCTAAGGACAATGAAAACCCCCTAGTAGTGGCGTCAAGCAACAACCATGAACGCGACATGCTCTATTATCTTGGTAAGTAAATGCACCTTCCATAATACTATCTGCGTCTGCTAATATTGCACGCGACAAAGGTTAGATTATGCTAACTAATATCTCTAGGGACTAAAGTTTAAACATGTATATATCTGCTTTTGGATAAAAGTTTCTAGGATACGGCTCCAACATGAGTAGCAAGGTATTGTCTGGAAGACGGCATGTATATCCGGTAAAGTCGCTTCCGGTGACTGTTTCTAACTACCAACTTACGTTTGAGATGGAGGGACTGCCGTATTGGGAACCCGGGTTCGGTGTTATCAGATGTGTGGACGATGATTCTACAGTTGTACCAGAAACTAATGTTGCCACTACAAAGACGCAAGATAGTAAACCACTCCAAACTGGTATCGATAGCTCTAAATTGAATACAAGCATAGGAGGGTCCGATGTTGATGGTCCACTTCACGGTGTTGCCTTCTTAATAACGCAGGAAGAAATGGATCACATTGTCAATACTGAGGGCGGCAGCGGAAATCCGAATGTTGGCTACAGACTAATTGAGGTTGAGTGCACAACGTATGATGGCATGTCACTACGAGCTGTAACTCTTGTCAGCACTCGACGAATTACAAGTGCGGTGCTGCATCCTTCACCTCGTTATCGCGGCATTCTAATTGAGGGCGCCAATGAACACGGGCTTGCACCAGAGTACATCCAACTACTTGAAGAAGTCCAGCCATATGAGCCTAAAAAGTTTGGACAGAGAGTGGCAAAATTCCTTGTCACTATTATTTTTGCACCATTAATGATCCCAAACATAGGCTTTGCACTTATGGCGTTGGCATTTGGTATAAAGGTACCACTGTCAGTAATAACGTACCAGGGATGGGTGACTCGTCTTGTCTGGCATGCGCACGACTGGATCTTTGCACCAGTATTTGGAAAAGGATGCTAATTGTGGTAGTACCTTTTATCAAGGTTTGCGCGTAATTGGCATGCGTGCTCAGCGTACTCGGTATGTATTGGCAGACGAGGGGAAAGGTCCGAAAAACACAACAAAATAGTAGTAGCTTTGAACAAACACATAGTGTTAGATTCGTAGAGTAGCCGATTCCAGTGTTGGTATAGCAATGAAAACATAGAAAACAAGAAACAAGAAAAAGACCCCACCAAAGAAACAAGCTAAAACTAGAACCAGAGGGCAATACAGGAAATACACCTTACAACAAATTGAAAAGCTATTTGACCTAGTCATCGAAGAAAAAAAAGATAGCGAATGAAGCATCACTAATCACTGGAATAAACACCAGAACAGCACAGAACTATGTCAAGACATACAGGGATGATGAGCAGATGCGTTTGCCTGGGATTGAACACAAGCCTCACAAGGGACGCCCAGGCAGGTTTAACGAGAAACATTCGGCATTTTCATTACAATATGTAAATCAAAATCCGACGGCAGTATTAGCAGACATAAAGAAAAGTCTACGTGAAGCATTTGTTGGTTTCACCATATCAGTGTCAGCATTATACAGGCACCTGGTTGAGAAATGCAGCCCAACAATGAAAAAACTAGAAAAGCTGCCTGCAGAGCGAATCCCAGACAAAATAAACATATAAATGTAGTGGTTTTTAACGATTTTACGCCAAACTACACCCTCCTTTTCAGGGATACGGATAAAATAAGGTAAATTGCATTTGTTGTATTATCACTATGTCCAAATCCATTATCTACTATATGTTTCTACTTTCCTATGTGTCTGTTCAAAACTATTAATAACTTGCTGCATTTCTTGGTTTTTTTTCTTTTATCTATCTACACAAACCATGTGTGTCAACTGCACATACCAATTATGCGGAAACTGTGTCTTCTGCAATAAAACATCACTTGTCGCCATAAAACCGTCAACAAAGTCTCTTTATCACAATAGTCGCTGTTTTTGTCTTTAGGCCTGCACATATAACTGGTACAATCTTACAAATTGTTTTATTACAAACATGCTATAAATCAATAGGGTGCAGTGCATTTTAGTCTCTTACAGGCAAGATGTTTCAATAAAAGCCATCACTGCAGCCATCATAATGTAATTTCCAAAAGTATTAGCATTTAGAAAAGATTATTTTGGCGGGAGTTGATATAGCAGGTTCGCACCAATCAAGCAGTATGTTTGCATTACAGGTGGGGGTGTTGTTTTCGCATGGTTGTAGAGGTCTTTGGCAGTGAAAAAGAGGGGAGATCGGCTGAAAAACATTGCTTATTAGTATTAATTGTACATCAATAAATAAATACATCCACAACATATACATTTAAACCACGAGTGCTTGCGTTTTAACAGCACAACATAGAAAACTTACCTCGAAAGTATTATGTTCAGCCAGGGCTTTCTGACAGAAGAATTGGTAAATTAATTGAACTGCAGATGTATGCTGGCCTCAGAACAGTTTCAGTATTCTATAAAATACTGCAAATTAGTGCATCCCACTAGCATTCCTGTCCCTTGCTTGTGTCAAGTCTGCACTGCTTTATAAGTAGATTTTCCAGCAAATAACTCACTGTTGGATGGAGCAGGCTAAACCTATGAGCTCCACCCTAGTATCTCAGTAGTCCCTAAACATATGCCCTGAATACACACAATGAACTAAGATCTGAGTATATTAAAAACAAAAGATGTAAAGAGAAGGAACAACTAGCTATTGCTGAAAGCACACACCCTAAATACTAGCAAATGTGATTACATGACTGTGATCGCTAATCGGATCATCTATGATTGATTTAAAGTGATGAAGTCCTTTTTTGCAAAGTCCAACATATGAACATGCTTCCTTCATGTGAACTGTTGTTCTGGTACTTGCTGTTAGAATGACATTCATATTTTAGCATGTCTATATCTGGCAAGGAGTGCATAGTTTGCATAACTGTGGGTGTGTGTGTG
>KZ303498.1:16970-62473 GCA_002705745.1 Coemansia reversa NRRL 1564
GCATTCCTGTCCCTTGCTTGTGTCAAGTCTAGCACTGCTTTATAAGTAGATTTTCCAGCAAATAACTCACTGTTGGATGGAGCAGGCTAAACCTATGAGCTCCACCCTAGTATCTCAGTAGTCCCTAAACATATGCCCTGAATACACACAATGAACTAAGATCTGAGTATATTAAAAACAAAAGAATGTAAAGAGAAGGAACAACTAGCTATTGCTGAAAGCACACACCCTAAATACTAGCAAATGTGATTACATGACTGTGATCGCTAATCGGATCATCTATGATTGATTTAAAGTGATGAAGTCCTTTTTTGCAAAGTCCAACATATGAACATGCTTCCTTCATGTGAACTGTTGTTCTGGTACTTGCTGTTAGAATGACATTCATATTTTAGCATGTCTATATCTGGCAAGGAGTGCATAGTTTGCATAACTGTGGGTGTGTGTGTGTTTTTTTTTGTTGTTAGTATTTTTATAGGGATCATATAAAGATTATAGCAACTATCTACTTTTATTTAAAGATGATTATGTAAAAAGTATTTTATTATGCCATACTCGGTTTGTATTTGTTGTGTGTCTTGTCTTGCGGATGAATGGGCTGTCTTTTGCTGGCTGTGTCTTGAGACGAGAGAAGCATATGGGCTAGTGTAAGAGTATTGCCTGCCAAGTAAATCAGATGAAAGCAAACCTCACAGAAGTTGATGCTCCATGAGCTGTCACTGCTGTTAGTTGTTTCTAGGCTTTCACTGCTAGCATTGTTGACTGCCACTGCTAAGCATGTCCTGCAGTAGGGCTAATTGCCATTGGCTGCCCTCTGCTTATCAGTCTGAACCGCAAAAACCAACGCCAACCACACTGCCAACGGTACCTCTGCCTATGCACAAATGACACTCCGCCCACAATGCAAACACACTACTCGAATGGTGCAAACCTGCCATACTAAATGACGCCAAAACAATCCTTTCTAAATGTCAATACTTTAGCAAAATATAGTATGCCGTTTCTGTGACAAAGATGTGCAATCACGCCTCGATACAGCAGCACAAAACATGTGAGGCAAGTACATCCAGTGCATACAAAAATCACACGCACACGCACACACGCACCACCTCCAGGGTGGTGATTCCTCACCAAGAGGGGGGGGGGCACAAACGGTGGGGAGGGTGTACACGAAGAGGGGGGGGGCGTTGGAAAGGACTGCAGAATTAGCGATAATGAATCTTCCAAGCGTGGTGCGCCCCTGGGGCTGGCAAATGAATTAGGGCAAGCAAATATAAGGGGTCTATATGCCCTGCCGCTGCAAATGGGGAAGGGAAAATTGCTGCTGCTTTCCTTGTCTGGCTCTTTTTGCTTATTTCCGACAAACAACCTTCCCGTATAGCTAATTCTAGTCGCTTGTCTTGCCACTTCCCGTCTCTAGCCAATATATCGTTGCGCTCCGAGACTGGCTACGTCCATTGTTGTGGAAGCTGGATCTTTCCTCACTATTTCAAGTCTGTTTGTCGTCCCCTTCGGGTTTGCCATTATTGTCACTTGCGCACCGACTGGCGAGAAAAAAAAAAAACTCCGACAAGCGAAAAAAAATTTAATTGCATCTGCAGTTTCATCGTTCTCTGCCACAGCTCTTTTTGCTTCTTTATATTACTAACCAACCACCTTTCTTATTACTTGTTTTATATTGACGATTGCTCTGTCTTTCCTAGTGACGAGCAGCCGTGCGTGTGGCATCTGGGGACTACCGCACCATCTCGGCTGCTGTTACCATTATTGCTGTTGTGTTTCTTATTCTTACCCTTATTGTTGGTGTCGTATCTAGAGCTGTCATCCTTATTCTGCTTGGCGAGCCTTTTTGTTTGAGCAGGCGATCCTAGTGGTACCATATTGGCATTATTTTAGCTGAATAACTCTATTCACATAGTAGACGAGCAGCAGTCGTTGTAGAGGCCATAGGGAGATGACCAACAACAGCCAAAACATAGACAGAGGCTATCCTATGCCACCGTATGTGTCCCGAGCAGGTAATAGCGGTGGCGGAACTAGGGTCAGCGGCTACACACAAATAGTCATCAAGGAACCTAACACATCAGAACCCAAGAAAGCAAAGCGTAAGCGCATAACGCCAGAGCAGCTCAAGGAGCTCACAGCCGTGTTCGAGAAAACAGACACGCCGACACATGATATACGAGAGGAGCTTTCAAAAAAACTCGGGATGACTAACCGAGAGGTACAGGTGTGGTTCCAGAATCGCCGCGCCAAATACAATCGCATGCGCATTGAGCAGCAGCGACAGCTGCGCACAAATGCAGCAATAATCTACAACTCGGGTCTCATGGCAGGAACTGCGATGTCAGGACGCCTGAACGTGCCTATGCCTCTATCAATTTCTGCGCCTGCGCCTGTACTTGCGCCCGTGTCTCCGCTACAACAGCAGCAGCCTCCTACTGCGTATCTCTCGGATGCACGCCGGTATCATCGTATGTCCGTGGTCTCGCCCGAGACGTCTGCCGCAAAGCTGCATCCGCCTTTGTCGCCACCAGGCCTTTATTTTTCCCAGTACCCCTTGCTCTCTAGATCTATTCCACCCACGCCTACCACGACACATCATCCGAGTCAGCCTGTCCTGGTCGGGCCATGCCACTATACTGGAGTGCATAGGGGACAAACGCCACCCTTGGACTCGGCTCCCATGATGTACAGGGGCCCGCTGGCATCGCCATCCAATTGCAAGCAGGTATTCCATGCCCGGCCATTGCACAATGAACCAACTTCTGGATCCTCTGAGACGCATGCCAATGGCGAGGTGCATGTGCCTGCCGGACGTCGAAATACAGTCTCATCCTACCAAGGTGTCGGCAAAACCTTTGACAACAACACCAGTACCAGTAGATATTCCGGGCTACCGGCAGTTGTGCCTGCTTCCTCCACGCATGGAACCGTTCCAGAGCCTAGTAACTCCGCGAGTGCGCGCTTGCGGTACCTGCCTGTCATGCCGGGCCGTAGCTATTGTGGACGCGTTTTTTCTCCAATTCGGGGGTACCATCATCGCGGTTTTGAATCCTCTACCACCGATACAGGTGAAGCGCAGAGCCAATCTACCGAGGCCGATGGCATTTCTGCAACTGCTTGCCAGTCATTGCCAAAAAGCGCGGGAGAAGCGGATGTAAAGCTGCCTTCCATACATGCCATGCTTGCTACCGCAGATAGCCCCGGCAATTGCAGACCAAAAGGTGGATCTGCTTGTTCCCCTTCCAGAATTCGTGCATACACATCACCCTCACCCGCACCAACAACATGCGTGTCAAGGAATATTGGAGAAGGGCATGGGAATTCATTGCGGATGCCTAATGTGCAGCATCTCGAGCCGCCAACCGTGCATCGACAGCCTGCCGTCTGCAGCCTTGATAGGAATAATTGCCATGACAGATGCAACAATCCCTGCCTGACATCTTCGGATGTACAGTGCTTGCCACCAGGCATCCAGTACTGCGCCGAGTCTCAGATCAATGACGCAAAGTTAGGAATCGACGTGCTGGCCACAGCTGCCATATCCGTATCCTCTGGAAAAGGCGGCAATTCACTGCCTCATCTAACGCCGCTGTCCGAGTTTTCATTTAAGCACTCTTCACAGCAGTATTGCACCTCTGCAACTGCCCCTGAGTCTCCCAGGGATCTGCCAGATCAGCCACTGCTGCCACAGGGCAGTGATGGCGCGAGACGATCAGGCATGCAATCGCGTAAAATGACTCCGGTAAACAGCGGACGCCGTATTCAGAGCTGGAGGCCGTGGTAGCGCGCTATACAAGACCGCTCTTGTCATAATCATCCACATAGCATTTCCTTTTTTTTTTATCTCTGTGTATTGCTTTTTTGCTGGTATACCAGTTATATTGATTAGAGCCAGATTTATTGTTATTATACTTTTCTACTCATATAATCTGTTTTACACATTTTGTTAGCTTTTGTTCGTCTGTCCGTCCATGGACAGCCCTAGCTAATATGAGTGAATGCGCGATATATGTCATATTTCAGTTACGCTGGTTATTTGATTGAGTTGTATATAAGGTAAAACCGGTCAGACAACATCGCCTAGTATATAAGCCTGGTGTAAAAGCTTTAGACGTATTTTAGTCTTTTTCTACTATAAGTTGATTAAACAGAAATAATTGCTAATACAACACTATGTAACACAAATAAAAACATTCAAAACATAGAACCAACTATCTATAAGCGAGCCAGAAACAATTATGCAAGCACTGTATCGTAGACACTATTAGTAGAATAGTCTTTTTTTTTTTTTTTTTGTTAAAAGAAAAAGTGTAAATAGATGGTTATGTCAAAATAATTCACACAGCATTATTACATAAAAGTCGTTAAAACGACAATCCATTGCCTTGGTCAAAAGATAAAATGTAAAATACTATTGCCTTCAACTAAATCATATGCATTACAAGCGCCGCAACAAAAGCAGCAACTAGCCCAAGGCGCAGACACTACAACAACATTCAAGGTAGTCACCACTACTCTAAGCCAGGAACAAGGTTACTTAACAGTATTTTAGATTTTGTTGAAAACTTGTAGGCCAATACAAAGCAAGAATGTGGTAATGGATAACTACTGTGCATGCGTCGTACATGTCTAAAAAATGTGTGTGTATGGCGCATGCTCCTCAGCCACTACACGCACAACTATCTGCTCGCCGCTGCTCAAAGAATTCCCCAGATGTCTTCCAATGCACATGTAAGCTTTCCACAAGCCAAGGATGCGCTCAGCGGATATTCTGAGATGCCAATCTTTTCGTCTACATAGGCGTCCGCAAAGTCATCCTTTCCATGCGCCATGGCTCCAATGGCGATAACAATGTTCTGCTGGGCCCCTAGCTTTTGGCGTAACCATGTCTGTAGATGAACTGTGGGCGCATCGTAGGAAAAGGTCAACTTTAGCGCATCTGCTGGAAAATACTGCGAGGCAGGATTCTTTATCACCTTTAAGAGCTTCTCGTTAGTTTTCGAAGAGCGAATAGACATCTTGTGCAAAAGTTGTACCATAAGTCCCGAGAAGCGCTTGAATGTACGGGGGATGCGCACCTGTGGGCTGATCTCAATCAGGACATCGTTCGTGGTGTGTATGTACACCTGCAATCGGCCTGTCTTGTTCAGCGGGCTATCAAGTAGCGTAAGTAGGCATTGGTGTGTAATGTCGGGACGCGCCCCAGCAATATCCTTGTGCAGCTTGGCAAGTATGCCCTGATGTTCGTCGCAATTGAGCAGCCGATACGTCGCTTCCCTGCCCTTACCAACTTTGTAAGTATCTAGCGAAGCACCTTCAAGAACTACAATAAGCCGCGATGTCGCGTTGCGTTCCTCTACAGACCTTGGGACCTTGGGAGCAATTGGAACCATGGCCGAGGTATGCTTGTGGTTCTTGTTGCGGAATGTATGATGTTCTATATCCGCGCTGACGCGATGTGCATCTTCATCAGTAGTGTTGCTCTCCTCCAACAAACCGGAATCTTCTTCTCCATTTTCAGTATTTTCCCTGTACTCAGATAAAAGATCTGGTGTATCTTCATGTTGAGTTGTTGGAACTATTCCTTCTTTTGAGACCTTGGCTTTCTTTAATGCCACCCTGGCTTTCTTTTTTGCCAATGATTTTGTTATATGATCCATCCGGCGCTTAGACGGTCCCATCCTCTACTGTGTTTTTACTTAAAAAAAAAATAGTACTATTGTTGCTTAATGTAGAATATACGAAAGGTCAGAAGAAATATTGAAGCGAGGAAGAGAAAGCTGTAAGATGTATTACAGACAAAAAAAAAATCGCTTTGATTTCTCGATCAATCACTCCAATCAAGGGCTATCTTGCTTATCCTTGAAAGCATAGAAAGCGAAATTGCCCAGATAGTCTGACAAGGCTTCGTATGACCCTACACAAGCAACCAGCAACATGGAGAAAGGCATAAGTAATAGTTTTCTAGCTGTAGCGTCAAAGCCAAATTTTATTCACGTAGGTCGTACTTACCAGTGGCTTCAAACATCCGTAGAAAATGTGGCATAAACTCGCGGCACGGGACCCAGAGCGAAAAGTCAAGTTCTGCAAATACCGTGAATTCCTCATCCAAAATAGAGTTTGCTGAAACTTCAAATCGCCTCTGTATTGCCTACACAGGATTTACAGACAAAAATGCATGAAAATCAGGCTTACCTGTTAGTGGATGACAGGTCGGTGTGACGCAAGAAAGGCAACATGTCAATGGAGAAGCCAAAATAAGGAAGATAAGGAATGAACAGAGGCTTCTGTGCATACCAATGTTCTTTAGCCGAGGATAAGCATTTGAGCAACAATGACAGACTTTAGATTAAATGGCAAGCTTCCCGCAGAAACAACCTGCCATGAGCCATGCACCGGGGCAGAGGCCAAGGCGTAATGTCGCGAGATAGAGTTGCGAATAATGTGCGTGGGCTGAGTGAGAACATACAGAATGCCTGCATGAAGGCCGTGATGTATGCGGGCATCGCAAAAAGGTTGGCAAAGAGAACGCACCAACTTGGAACATGTAGAGACATGGCCACTGTCGCATGGTATGCAAAGGCACGCCGCATACTACAATGTAGCAGCCTTGGCAGATGAGCCGTTTTCTGGCAGGGTAATGGGGATGCAGCACTGATGCCCAAATTGGAAGCGCAAGACAAATATCCCGTGCTTGTCTATCTTCCTAATATACACATGCATAAAAAGCACATGGACCCAGCAAAGGAAGAGCGGAAAGAAAGACAGGCGCACATCTGTTGAGAGTGGAGGCCAAGCAAAAAAGCCATGCCAGTAGTAAAAAAAAACATTTGCGGGCGGTTCTCGTCAAGAAGCATCTATTATCGACAAAGCATCCAGATGCTTACCTGAAGCGATCGGGAAATGGAGACCTCGCGACTTTCGTTGATTTTCAATGCCAACAGCAGGCATACAGCTACAGAAGAAAGCACACGGGGGGTTATTTCAGCAGCTAAAATACGCGCCATGTTCATTGTATGTACGGGCAGAAATCATTTATTGTGCGGCATATGAACAACTAAGAGGTTGTCCGCAAACAACAGCGACAGCCGCTGTGGTCACATAAAGACACAAGAACATATCAACTGCAGCATGTGCACATCTAAGAATGTGAGGGAGGATGATGATTGCAGCGGCTACACACAGGCAAAAAGTTGTTGAAGCGACCCCCCCCCCCGTGTTGATGAGAAAAAAGTTGCTCGAGTTGGAGCCATAGTGCCAAAATAAGCTATTGTGAAAATAAAATTTATACTGCATACATTGAAGCTCGCGTACGTATTTGCCTCTGCACAGTCTAGTTCATGTTATCCTTCCACTTGCTTGCGGAAAGAATTTGTGCTGCTAATATCCGCAGCTCTGCAAGAATGGGGAAGGAAGAAGATAATCAACAAGTGCAAGAACTTAATAGCAAGCGTCCTACTTTTGCGACTCCGCAGTTGCCAGTGTCATGGTAGCACGGCAAGCTCGCATGACTCAAAGTAAGTATACCGTGCGAGTGCAGAATTTCGTACAGAACATGAACTTCTAGATTCAAAGCATGGCCTTCGGCAAAGCAATAAGCTCCGGCAGGAATAAGAAGATAGGAATAAATGGCCAGCTGCGTCCACAATCCCTCCCCAAACAAGCAGGAGCCATAAACACACTGCCGCTGCCAGTGGAGTACGCACTCTTCAGTTGCCTGTGCAAAGACTCCACTGTGGTAGTATGATGCTCACAATCACCCAACAACGCAGCAGTGCTATAAACACAACGTAATGCACACATGTGCCACTGAAATACTGCTGGATGGTTTGCAGGTGGTGCAATTTAAAGAATAGGTGGTGCTTGGTCACAGGCGCATTGGTTGCAGCAACATGAACTGCGGATGCACAGGAAGCACCATATACAACCACACATTACGCATTAGCTGCTGTCAGAGGCTGAGACTAAAAATAGAACCTCCGTGTCTAATACACATATACAATGTCTGGGGCAGAGCCAAATGACCTTGTCAAAAAGTCCATTAAATAAGTTAGAGCTTCCATTTAAATATTTGTGATACACTTGGTCACAGGACTCAAGTCTTGCCGTCATCAGATCACAGTATTAATATTTTGTGAACTTACCTGCAACCAGTTTTCGGTTGTCCTTGACAACATGGCCTTTGAGAATCAGCTTTTCAAAGTAAACCCATCCGATGGCCGCTGTCGACAGCTCAAGATCCTGTTCGCGGGTTATCCGTAGCATATGCGCTCTTAAACGTCGAATCTGCTCAAATGTTGGCCCGGCTGCGACAATATCCGAGTGTCCCTCGCGCGTGCGATCCGGAGTCTCTTGTCGTTGGTCGTCTGCTCTGACGTTGTCAAAGATTGTGCCCATGTACTCTGTCAAGCCAGCAACAGCTCTATGCAATCCACGCTGAAGTGATGGATCGTCGAGCACACCGGCTTTGTAGATATCTCCATTTGTTTCTCCAGACTCATGTTCTGCATCAGAACTACACGCTGATTCCCCAAGAATCTGAGTAAGTCACTGGTACATTAGCCGCAATTATGTAATTGTATTACGTCAAAATATGAATATCAGCACTTGTACATGCTTTCCAAGCTAAGACGCAGCCACATAACACGTGCCAACATTTAGCGCTGCGTACATAAAGTTGGATCTGCGCCAGGCTGGCACCAATTCCATGCCAGCACCCAGCTAAACACAGCCTGCCACAGACAAGGTGCGACTCAGAAGAGTGCCAGTTGTATCAACATTATTTTTGCAGAGCAGGACGCCATTTGCCTGAAATATAGAGAAAAATAAGGCTTCTTGACGGCGGGTATGGCCATTTGACACATACATGCGCGCCTGAGATTAAAATATAAAACTGGTTGCACAATCTACTAAAGTTTCATAACATGGAATCCCTTGTTATAGAACACGTATATTGTATCTACATATGCATGTCTGTGTGCGTTGGTTGTTATTACTTACGTTAGTGTGTGCAGAGGATATAAAAGATACGCAAATGACTGGTCCTACAGAAACAAAATCGCAATGACAAGAACCAAGTAAGTTGAGCAGCTGATAACCAAATTCGTTTTCGCCTTACGTAATTACACGCATCTTTACAATAAAATCTTTTACCTTCCTTGTTACGCTGGCCGCGACGGTCTGGTCCCTATATCAATAGACTTGGAAACTCATAGTAGCACATACATAGGTTTTAGCGATAACTGCTGCTGATGTTATGCGTGTAGCATTGCCAATCGTTCTGTTGCCATTGTATCACCTGGTGCTACCCGCATGGGTACTGGTTATAAACTTACCAATTGTTGGCTGCACCTGCACCATGACGGTGGGTTCGATCATCCCCCTTGCCAATGAAAGGCTTAATGGGCGAAAACCCCGTTGGGAATGTGGGTGTAAGTTTTTCCAAAATAGAGTCGTGGTGTTCTGTCTCAGCACATGTATCAGAATGGTCGACCATAGCCTGCGACATCTTTCTAGGATACTTAGATTCTATTGGTCTGACAATGCCAGTGGATTGGTGCTCACCATTAACACTGTTGCCGCAGGCGCCCCTGCTCATCGTGGCCTGTATGTCTATTTTATTTTGATAGGGTTCAAAACTAGTTTCATGTGGCTCTGTCTGTGAATTATTGCGCATATGCGGTTGTACTATGATGTCCAATACTTGGCCTGCTGCAGCATCGCGATAATTCAAGCCATCTTTATTGTAAGTTTCTGTGCGTGCCTCCAGCAAGTCGTTCCCAACATGTCCAATGTTGCAAGTGGGCCACGATCTAGAATCTATTGTCGCATTGCTGGTCGTTATGGATGATAGGAACTGCACCGCACGTTCGTTACGGCGCCTCAATATATTTTCCAAACTAGTCCCACTTCTTGAAGCTTCCATGATATCTTCTACACATGCGATGATGATGAGTGAGTGGTTTTATAAAAATATATCACGCGTATTTATCAGAATACATTTCTTTATAACACGTCGAGCATCGTTCTGTACAAATATTTATCCTGTTGAGCGCAGCAAATAATGGGTACGTTTAAGAGTTGATCGATTAACTAAAGATTTGAGCATGAAAAACCTTTTGCGTATCCTGTGTATGCTGATGTTATAAAAGTCATGATGCCTTCACCTTTCTCTTCTCTAGTTTGATAGATCAACCTTATTTCCAAAGCAACACTATTGCCTTTTCTTTCTTTCTCGAGGTAAAAGGGCACATGTCAGACGACGAGCATACGTATGAGGAGTCCTTGATGGGCGAAGAGGAAGAAACTGCCCTCGAAATTGCAGCCCTGCAATCAAAGGACTTGCTACCTCAACCGAAAAAGGAATTTGCCTACCACAGAGAGGCCTTGTCAGCATTACGCGGTGAGATTTCTCAGGGGAAGCTGTCGTGGATTCAGCGTTGTGACATCACAAGCACTACGCCTGTCGTAGTTGACAAAGCCGAAGATGATCTCGACCGCGAGCTAAAATTCTACCAACAGGGTATCGAGGCGGTTATTCTTGCAAAACAGAAGATTCAGAAGGCAGGCGCGCCGTTTTCGCGTCCTGATGACTATTTTGCTGAGATGGTAAAATCAGATACGCACATGGCCAAGATCCGCCAAAGATTGCTTTCACAGCAGAAGGGCATCCAGAACTCTGAAGAAGCCAAGAAGCAACGTGAGCTGCGAAAATATGGAAAGCAGATTCAGCAGGAGAAGCTGAAGGAGCGCGAGGATCGCAAGAAAGCAGCGCTGGATAAAATTGCCACCATTAAAAAACGCCTACGCAGTGGTGACATGGGAGATAATGATGGGTTTGAGATTGATGTGGACTCTGAAGATGATGCTCACACTCAATCTGCATCTGGGAAAAGGGGCAAGGACAACAGGCATGTACCTGGTAAGAAGCGTCAGCTTAAGAACGACAAGTTTGGGTTTGGCGGGAAGAAGCGTGGAATGAAGCGGAATACAGCGGAGAGCACAGACGACATGAGCACATTTAACGTCAAGCGGAACAAGAGCGCCGGATTTGGTGGCTCATCCAAAAAATCAAAGGTGACGCGGCCTGGAAAGGCCAGAAGACAGCGTGGGCGTTAGCTATTCAATCTTTTCTGAAAGTTTATTTGTATTTTTTGCAAAAGATAATAAATGGAGGGTCTTTACTCCCAGGCGTTCGCAGTTCTACCTTGATACATGTTTTCAACAAGTTTGAAAAGGCCATATGTTTAGCTGCCTGTTTTTAGTTTAGGATAGTGGTAATTGCACTGAATATTTTTGTTGTTATTGTGAAGGTTGTGTCTTTGTCTACTTGATGATTTTCTTGTAGAGTTTGACGGATAGCTGCGACTGATCAGTAAGAGACGATATTCTTTGCACTACATACGCTCAGGAATCCCCTTGCCCTAAGGATGTGCAGAAAGTTTAAAACAACCTCTGCATTGTCAACGACAACATTGTTCTATCCGCTATATAATCTGCTATACGCGTTTTGTTAGCGTTCATATGACTTTCCATGGTTAACTTTAGGTAAAATAAGTACATGCGCAATATCAGACAAATTTTGGTTACGTCACATACATTAGGATACTTTTTATAGAAAGTAGGATTGGTCAGACAACAACACAGCATATAGCTTGTTCTGGAAAAAAAGTCAGAAATGTTCTGAGGCTCTGAGATCTTTCAAGAACAAAAGGTTTATCAAGGTAAAAGTTAGATACTACGGTCTTTTCTACTATACAAACGAGAGCTACTTTGAACCAAAGTTGCGCCGTGGTCTTGTTTAAAATGGCACTGTTGATATTGCTTCCGCTGATGTCTTCATAATCCACATCCAAAACTCAAACATAAGAGTCGCGGATATTGATATCGCTTTAAACTTTTTGCGTACCCTATTTAGCCTGCGTAGAAGCTAAAAGTTTATAAGCATTTTTAATAGGAGAATACTATATCCCCCTGCTGATCAGTTGCAGCTAACTGCAAAGGGTCACATTATAAGCGGCTAGTAGCCTTAAATCATAGACAGTTACGATAATTCTCGGGGTATTCACCACTGCCCTAAATAAAAAATACAAGTTTGCCTAAAATAAAAGCTTTTAAAATTTGTTGAGAATATAGACTACATCTTTAAACCTTGTAGTGCCTATTTTTATCTACCTCTTGTGCCTGTGTTAACATAAATTTAATCGTACTGTCGTCCATTTCTTGGACCATTCTGTAAAATGCGGATGGCGGCCCCGCAGAAGAGCACTCATCACCCTCTGAGATATGTGTGTGTGTGTGCTGCTCGAGCAAAGAAAGTGGCGTGCCTGACTCAACAACTTTACCATCATCAATGACATATAGCCTGTCATAGGCAATAATTGTTTGCAGACGATGTGCTATGCTTATCACAGTTATTCTGTAGCTATTTGAGAAGATGATACGCTGTATTGCGTTATCTGTCTCTTGGTCAACGTTGGCAGTAGCCTCATCGAGGACAAGTATTTTAGGCTTATGCAGCAATACTCGTACAAGACACAGCAGTTGACGTTGTCCAACAGAGAGATTGTCGCCGCCCTCGTGGATAGGCATGTCCAGCTTTTCGGGATGCTGGGTAGCGAGGTTGTATAGGCACACGAGGCGCAGATGGGCCCAAATGTCAGAGTCGCTGAACTCGTGGAATGGGTCAAGATTTGTTCGTAATGTTCCCTCGAAAAGAACAGGATCTTGCGGTAGTAGACCGATGGATCTACGCAGTCTTTCTAGCGGCAGCATCTGTGTGTCAACACCATCAATAAACACCTTACCACACGATGGCTCGACTAAGCGGAATATTGCAGATACAATGCTTGATTTTCCAGCACCAGATCGTCCGATGATCCCAATTTTTTCGCCGTCATACACCTCTATATCGACTTTATCAAGAGCCAAAGGCAGCTCAGGACGATAACGCACGGAAAGTCCGCGTATAATTACTGTGCCTCTTTCTGGCCATGAGCGACTCGGGGTGCGCATGCTGATAGGCCCAAGGTTTGTGCCATCTTGGGCATGAAATTGATTACTCTCGTTGCTGGACTCTTGCATCAGCGATGTAGCATAGTAATGGATTCTTTCGACGGAGTTCATATTGTTTTGCAACTCTGACCACCCGCGGCCGGCATAAGTTGCATATGATCCCATCTGGGTTGCCTGGACAAGCATCATCCCTACAGCAGCCGCATCCCACCTTGATGGTTGGGCAACGATAATCAGGCAGATAATCAAAGTCAGAATATGACTAAAAAAGTCAACGCGCAGCCACACCCAGCTCTGAACTACTATAGAGTACCAATGCGGGCGGTTTGCATTATCAAGCACCTTATCGGCCAGAAGTATGTAGCGGCTTTGTGCTTTGTATGCTCGAATAGTGGCAAGCCCTTGAAGGGTTTCGGCATAGTGAGAATAAAGCGGAGACCTCGCAATGGCAGCCACCCGCTGGATTTCGACGGATGTGCGTAGGTAAACATAAATTAGACCCCAGCTGGCAACGAGTAATGGAGCAAGCGGTGCGAGAAATACTGGAACAACAATAGATATGGTAACAAAGGCACCAATTGAGCGGCCAATATTTTGATAGAACTGGCGAAAGAAGTCACACAAAGCCAGGTCAAGCGAGTCAATATCACGGGTAAACCGGTTAAGAATCCTGCCTAGTGGTGTAACATCAAAAAACAGAATTGGTGACCTCAGAACCCGTTCAAATGCCTGTGCGTGCAGCCGCTTCGAGCTTATATAGACGCTAGCTACTAAAAGCAAGGTAAACACCACAAACCACACAAACTGCAAACAACCAAACAGCACATAGATCCCAATATACATATTTGTATTGTTCTTATCGTGCCTGTGCCTTGTCCACAGCCGGATCCAAAAGTCCCCACCAACCCGACATGCTTGTGTAATTATCAGGCTTAGCACAATTCCAGTAAAAAGCACAAAGCCACCTCCTGCACGTATATATGCAAGGTATGTAGACCACGATACTTGGCCTGTCATTCGCTCCTCCTGGCTCATAAGGTTACTTGAAACCTCAGCGCATTTTAGTGGTTTTGTGTATAATTTTTGTATGTCCTCATGTGGTTTATGGATTTTTTCTGTCTCCAACGCAAGTATGCACTGGGGTTTGCCACATTTGTAATTGTTATTCCCGCTGCAACTGCTGCTGCTGCTATCCCTATTGCTGCTGTCATTGTTGCTAATATGGCTCCTGGCTGTTGTTTTTATCGGGGTGGCAGTATTTAAGGAACTATCAGTAGTGCATTCCATGTCCAGGTCCAAAGTATAGTTTGAGTCACTGCAGTTTGCTAATGACTTATATAATGCAGAAGTTGCACCGTTCAGAGACATTAGATGATTAAATGTTCCTTGCTCCACAATGTGACCATCATTCATTGTTATAACAAGGTCGGCAGCAGAGAGATACTCAATGCTGGACGACACTAAAATGCATGTTTTCGTTGCGAAAAGGCCCTGGATACAACATTTGAATATAGTCCGCGATGTTCTGATGTCTACTGCGCTCAGACAATCGTCAAGGAGTGATATGTCACTATCAGAGTATGCAGCTCGGGCAATGCTTATTCGCTGCTTTTGCCCGCCTGACAACGTAACACCTCTCTCGCCAATGATGGTCTGGTCGCCTGCTGGAAGAGCAGCAATGTCAGCCTCAAGTGAGCAAGCTTCGATGACATCTGCATACTTTTCTGCGTCAAAATCTCTGCCAAAGACAATATTTGCGCGAATAGAGGCATTTGCTACCCAGGGAGTTTGCGGGGCATAACTGAGTGATCCCCCAAGTGAAATTGATCCTGATATACGACGCATTTCACCCGCAAGAGCGCTTGCCAGTGAGCTTTTTCCACTACCAACCGGTCCTATAATAACTACAAGACTTCCGTGGGTAATCTCCAAATTTATATTGCGAAGATAGAAGGACTGCTGCTTTTTGCCATCCTGTATACTTGCTGTTGGATCCTGTGGAAACTTGTACAACTGTAGAGAATTGCTTGTCGTCTGCACGTTATTTTCAGGTTTATCCGTAGTTTTCGGCAGGGCCTGCGGTTGCGTTTTTGCCGCTGACTGGGAATCCCATGTAAATGCACCACTGGAGACTTTGACGGCTATACCAGAACCCGGGGACGCTTCTGAAAGGGGGTCAAGCTCTTCTTCCAACAAGGCCTCGGTAATTCTTTTCAACGGGACTGTTGTGTTTCTGGTTTCGGTGAGTGCAGCTGGTAGCCAGCTTAAGGGGACTGCCATTGAGTTGAATATGCCAATCACTGCAAAGACAGCACCATTCCTAAGCATCCCGCCAGCTAGCACATATATAGCAAAAGTCAATATTGCTGCAAAAACCGGAGAATGGAGTGCAAACGATATTAGGCTGTATCGAATAAGATTCAGTCGGGCAATTAATAAAACCTCTTTTGCACGTATTCTCTGCATATCCTCTAAAATTGGCCTTTCCCAGGCAAAGGCTTTCACAACCTTTATTCCCTGTAGGGTTTCGCGAGTAACCCTTATACGCTTGTCTGTGTATTTCATAGCTCTACCTCGTATTCTGGCAAGGTATTTTGCAGCCCACATTTGAATCGGTACGAGTGCAAGAACCAATGCCCATCCTCCAATACCTGAGGGCCCTATCATAAGGACAAGTACTACAATTGACACAACGACTTGTATTGGGATAGTGATACACACAATTGCGTTTGTGACACCCCGCTCTATCTGGCCTATATCCGTCGATATGAGATTAGTCATCTTTCCCAGCGTAAGTCGCGATCTCGCCTGGGCGGATAGAACAAGTGATTTGCGATATATAGCAGATACAAGAGCCGACCGCACAATCACTGTTGCCTTGCCAACCTCAAAGAAGAACCACTGAAACGACCACGAGTAGATAAGTAGCATTGCAAACATGCCAAATACCAATAAGTACCCGTGCCAGTCTGGTGGACCTTTGAGTGTGTGCGTGATGGTAGCTTTGTCGGCAATATTCCCGGACTCGAGTGCGTGCTTTGCAGCCTGGCGCTTATGTTGAGCAAATGTTGTAGTCAGCTTTACCAAAACAGGAATAAGCACTGGAGTCAGTTCTGTAATTAACCGAGCAAAAAGCGCAAAGTAAACTCGCCGCGATACAAGCGTATACAAGACGTGTACCAAGCTTGGCTGTGGGGTTTTTTCGATATGCATGTTTTGCAGGGGTTCTGGCTGTGTCCTGCGCATGTGCCTTTGTGGCCTAACAATTGCTTTTACCCAACGGTAGCAGGGCCCAATGAGCCGAGAAAGTTTATTTTGACTAGCAATATTTGAAGGATAAGCGCGCTGCACTTCTTTTTCCCACAGCTCTTTAAATCTGGCAGCAATCATGGTTGAGCTCATCTCATCGCCAATGCCAATTTCAGGTAGCGACTCTGGTTGAATAGGGGTTCTCCATCCATGAGCAATGAGCGGTGTGACCCAACAAAAAAATAGACGTGAAAACCACGATGCCCTGTCTTCGTGACAATTTACAGCGCCTGGCATGGCTTCCACAGGATTCTGCTGTTGTTTTTCGTGTCTTCCCCCTTGAATGTTTGCCATCCCTGCTAGTTGCAAGATCGAATACTTGCATCCAAAGCCTCCAAGCTCAGGTATTATTATAAAAAAAAACTCTCTTGCGTGTTTTAAAAACAAAAAAGAATATAACCAGGTACCTATTCATTAGATTAATAAACTCTTGATACGGATGCGCTTAGAAATATCGTTAACAATTACTGGGCCACCGCCAATGCTACTACTCATAAATTTCAAAAATATAATATATGCATATATGCAACACCACGCAAGTACACTTGCCATATCTTGTTAGTATATTTTACTGCTTGCGTTTATTCACCAGAATTTTAGTTGCAAAGTAGTGTGGCTTACAGTTTACCCAATCTCCGACGTTGACATACAAAATAAAACTCAAATAGTAGAAAGTAAGAATGACGGAAATGGTAGCGCCTCTTAAGAAAAGTGGCCTACGCCTTTAGATGTTTGGCGTGGAAATAGATGTGCTCCTCCATAAATGTCTGAATAAACCAATATGAATGGTCGTAGTCAGGCTGCATGCGCGCGTCCAGCTTAATAGGACGCCTGTTACTTTCTGTAGCAATGATGAAGTGAGATGGCTGAAGCTGCTTGCTGCTGTAAAATTTGTCACTATCACCCTGATCAATAAGAATAGCCAGTTCTGGCCCGTCATATGCCCTGGCTAGCTCTGTTGCATCGTACTCTGCCCACGCTTCCTCATTCGATCCCAGATATGCCAAGAATTGCTTCCGGCCCCAGTCACTTGTAGATGGATGGCAGATCGGCGCAAAGGCTGACACACTTTTATAGTGGCCTGGGTTCCGTAAAGAAAGGACGAGCGCTCCATGGCCACCCATCGAGTGTCCAAATATCGATACACGCGAGCTATCCACTGAAAAGTTATCGTAAACTAGCTGCTGGATCTCTCGCTGGACATAAGTGTACATTTTATAGTTTGACTTCCATGGGTTCTGAGTCGCGTCCACATAGAAGCTAGCACCGGTGCCCAGTTCCCAGTCATCGTCTTCTCCCTCGATCCCAACGCCGCGAGGACTAGTGTCAGGGGTAACTAGAGCAATGCGCTTCTTGGATAAATGCGGCAATGCTCCGCCCTTGGTCATCATGTTGTCCTCGTTGCAAGTGAGTCCAGATAAAAAGAAAAGAACAGGCACCCTCTCATGCTGTGAAATTGCGGTGTCTGGCAGGAAGATGTTAAAGGCCATCTTGCACTTTGTGGACTGTGATAAATGGCAGTACTTGCGCACCTCGCCGTCAAAGCACCGACTCGCTGACACAAGCTCAAGGCCAGCCATCATTTATAGCGTAAGTATTTTTCAAAAAAGAAAAAAAAAAAAACAAGCAAAAGTAAATATTGGAAATTAATATGGTAAAAAAGGGGGCAATTGCAAGAGTGGTTTGGTTTGTTTGCCGTCTACGGTCGGAGACACAGCAGGAATGGGAAGATCAGCTGCCTTGGCGCTGGATCCTGCTGTCGTCCTGGTTGTCAGATGCTCTCGATGACGGGTGCCATCCTTCAGGGCTAAAGCCCTCACCCGGCGCCAATTTTTGGAACTGCTGTTGTTCGCGACTCGGAACGGATGTATTTTTGGTGGAGCAAGCGGCGACGCGAGCGTCTCTCAGGGCCAGCCTTCGTGCGCTTTCTGCCACTCGCTCTTGCCGCCGCATATCTAGAACCAGCTCGGCCACTGTTGGGGGTTGAATACGTGTATGACGCATCCATGCCTGCCACTGCACAGGTATAATCTTGTCGCTGTACTCGCCGACTGTAATATTTTTCCGGTACAGCACACGTCTCCGAGAGCGATAGGCCCCGCGCACTAGACGCTCAAAGTACAAATTCCCATCAAGGTCCGTACCAGCAAGCACATCCTTCCGCCATGGAAGGCGCAGCGCTTTCCACCACAGATACATTGAACGAGCAGCTGCCATTTTAAATTAGACCTAGAATAACAAGCAAAGACTAGAATCGGAAGGCCTCTCAGAGTATTATTGGGATCTTCAGTTGTCCTTTCACGCGTTATCACAGCGATTTGGGTATAAAATGGGTACCAGGCATGTGTCACATGTGTCACCGGGCGTGACGAGGGACAAAGTTAACCTTGAGATCAATCGGCGA
Organism: Coemansia reversa NRRL 1564; assembly: GCA_002705745.1. NCBI lineage: Eukaryota > Fungi > Kickxellomycota > Kickxellomycetes > Kickxellales > Kickxellaceae > Coemansia > Coemansia reversa. The sequence goes on from KZ303498.1 coordinate 35,704, forward strand.
GATCAGTCCAGAAGTAGTAGTAAGGGGCTTGGTGGCAAACGGGCTATCGTCGGGCAGTGTCCAGGTGAAGCGATGCACCAGCAGTGCCAAGACGATGCGCTGAGTGAGCATTGCAAACTTGTGGCCGATGCACTTGCGACTACCTTCGCTGAATGGCGTCCATGTAAACGGCACATTTGCATTTGCCGTCAAATCAGCGCCATCATCCTTGGAAAAAGGCTCCTGGAACCGCTCTGGGATATACTTGTCTGGGTTTGGGTAGTAGATGGGGTTGTTCTGCAAAGCCCAAAGATCTACCATTACCCAGGCTCCCTTTGGCAGAGTGTAAGGACCCAAACTTACTGGCTCAGTGAGCTGGCGGCGGACGTCCGAGACGGTGGAGTTTTTCCGCATTGACTCCTTGATAAACATATCCAGACCTGCGAGCTTGTTCAGCTGCTCGTCCGTTGGATATGCATCAGAAGTGTCGCCAAGTACACCGATCACAAGCTCACGCGCTTGCTGCTGCTTGTCAGGGTGCCGTGCCAATTCGGCAATAAGATGGCTGAGGCTGTATGCGGTGGCATCGTGGCCTGCAACAAAGAATATGATGGTGTTATTGCGGAGTTCTTCCGAGGTCATTGTTGGCAGCTGCTTGCCATTCTCATCAAATGCGCCGTGGATCTTTGTCTGCTCGTGCGCCTCGATCATAAGTGTTAGCAAATCTGCATTATTGCGCTCGATGTCGCCAAGCTTCTCGCTAGCAGCGAGCTCTGCACGCTTGATTGCAATGGTCTGCTCAATAAAGGCATGGAATTTCTTTAGATTAGCAAACGACCGAGCTCGCTTGCCGACTGGGTACTTGTCAAGTATAGGGAACACCAAGTACAGGGGTTCAATACCAGCATCTACGACATCCCAGCAAATTTCTAGCAGCTCCCCATCCACGTTGTCAAGCCCACCAAAGTCTGTTCCCATGATGATTTGCCCCAGTACATCAAGTGTTGCGCGGCGACAGGCATTCAGGACATCAAGCCCCCGACCATTGCGTCTGATCATATTTTCCAGCTTGCCAAGATGAGTGCGGAAAGTTGAGGCAGGCCAAGTGCGGCGAAACGACGCACCAACAATGGAGCGGTGTGCTTTGAAACGATCACCATTCTCTGTCATCAAGTTTCCACCAGCCGCAACCGCCCGGAAGACGTAAGGGATCAGGTTGTGTAGCTCAATCTTCTGGTACACGGATGTCTTTAGGTAAAGCTGACGTGCGTAGTCGGCGTTGTTAATCTTGTACATCCACCTGCCCCAGAGCCAGGACCGTACAATACCTGTCTCTTGTAGCGCAGGGATGTCAACTTTGTTGCAAAGGTCTAAGCGACTCGGGCTCGATTTGAACGTCCAATAAAGCGTTTTTAGCGCAGAAATGTGCTTGACGCCACCATCGTTGACCTTTGGGGGCACAAGCAGACGATGAAGTATGGCGCCAGCCAATACAATAACCGTTAAAAGCAGTGCCTTTGTAGATTGGACCTCGTACAGCGTCTGAACAATTATGGACATTATTAAAAAAATAAGCAGGGAAGAAAAAGGTGCGAACCAGGTCGGATACGTGCTATCTGTAGAAGAAATGCTCTATATAAACGTAGTATGCGGAGCATAAAATGTTGTAAAAGATCCCTTCAAGTGTGTGAGAATATGAACGCTACGTGGAATTGTAAGCCCCATTTCCGCCCAAACTCATGATTCCCTTATATTGCAAAGCGAACACGGGGACAACGAGATCCGTGCGGACAGGTTGGGCAGAAGCATGCCGCCTCTTTTGCCTTGATAGCATCAGAAAAGATAAGTCAATGTACAGCGCAAGATAAACGCAATCCGCATATGCCCGCCTTGGGAAGCAAAAGAGGAGTGGGTATATACAAACAAGTAAGAGTTATACACACTGTATACAACAGCAGGGCATGAGCAATTGAATAGTGTGGGAAGCATACTTGCGTGTGCGGTCAATTGTGCGCCTCCTTGATACATTAGACCCTGTGGAGTTTGCGGCATGCACTCATGCTGCAGTTTACTAAAGTATTAGCGTTTAGAAAAAAATTATTGTTTTGGCGGGAGTTGTTATAGAGGGTTTGCGCCATTTGGGCAGTGCGTTTGCGTTGCAGGTGGTGGAGGTGTTGGTTGCTCATGGTCGAAGAGGCCGTTGGCAATGTGGTTTTGCGTTGGTCTTGGCGGTGAATTAGGAAGCAGCCAATAGCAACTACCTCTGTCCTGCGACATGGGTAGCAATCGTAGTTAACAGCACTGGTAGTTACTATTACAACTATCGAGTAGAGGAAAGATGTAGTATTATTAACTAGTAAATAAGTATAAAAGTAAATAGAAACATGTTTCAATTGTTCTAAGAGTTGTTTAGTTAGATTTTATAAGATTATCTTAAACTTGAAGAGAACATTATAAAAATTACTACTAACATTTGCTTTCCCTTTATAAATATGTTAACCACACGTTAACATTTAATCGTGGCCTTGGTGTTTTTATACTAATACATATACACCGCTATGTTTCAACTCCTTAACCCCTGCGTTCTTACACTGAGACATTTATCACCGTGAAACAAATAATAATGTCCTTGCAGCATCACAGCCTCGTCGTCCGAGAACATCAACTAGTTTTCTATCCAAGATCACTAACTCAGGCTCTGCAAGCACACCTGCGGCTTCTCAATCTCGTCATATCAGGGAATCTGCTTACTCAATGCCAGCGACTGCTGGAATAGGTGCTACATCTGCATCGGTAACTGCCGACCCAAGTAATTTGGAGGCCGAATATCCTGCCTCTGATAGTGATAATCCACTTATGAAGCGGCGCAGACTTGGGAAAGGAAAGGAGCCGGAATGCTAGTGCGATGCACTAATTCACAGTATTTTATAGAATACTGAAACTGTTCTGAGGCCAGCACGCATCTGCAGTTCAGTTGATTTTACCAATTCTTCTGTTAGAAAGCCCTGGCTGAACATGATACTTTCGAGGTAAGTTTTCTATGTTGTGCTGCTAAAGCGCAAGCACTTGTGGATTAAATGGATATGTTGTGGATGTGTTTATTTATTGGTGTACAACTGTGCTACTAATACGCAATGTTTTTCTACTGTTTCCCTCTTTTCCACTGCCAACACCAACCACACCGCCAGCAACCCCTACAACCATGCGCAAACCCAATACCCGAATGATGCACAACCCGCTATACCAACTCCCGCCAAAATAATTATACGCCAACGCTAATACTTTAGTAATAGTATAGTAACAATTAAAGGTAATCAAAACAAGAGCCCAGCTTAAACAAGGGTGTACTAAAATCTGGGCTTTGTGATGATCTTTAGCCCAACTGGTGAAATGAGTCCTGCTGGAGCCGCGGGCGTCGAACCCCAGAACGGGCTGTCATCGGGCAATGTCCACTCAAAGCGCAGGAGTAACAGGGAAATGGCAATTCGCTGCTCTATAAGCGAAAACTTCATTCCCACGCATTGCCTGGAACCATTACTAAAGGGAGTGAAGGTGAATGGCACAGAGCTCTTGAGAGGTGATGCCACATCCTCGGAAAATCGCTCGGGTATAAACTTGTCTGGCTCAGGAAAGTAGTCTGGGTTGTAGTGTATGGCCCAGGTGTCCACAGATACCACCGCGTCCTTGGGAAGCGTGTAGGGCCCCAGCTGAACAGGCGCGCCTAGACGGCGCCTAATCTCGGCTAAGATCGAGTTTCTTCGCAGGGTTTCTTTGACAATCAAATCCATGTAACCAAGCTCCTTCAGTTGCTCGTCTGAGGGATACACGTCCTTGCGATCGCCAAGCACCTCAATGGCAATATCACGCGCCTTCTTTTGGATGGCGGGGAAGCGAGCCAGTTCAAGCATCACATATGACAGCGAATTGGCAGTAGTATCATAGCCGGCAACATAGAAGAGGCTGATATTACTGCGAAGCTGCTCGCGAGTCAACGGCGTGACCTGTTTTCCACGGTCGTCTAGAACCTTGCCAGACTTTGACTGTAGATATGACTCGAGAAACAGCGTGAGCAGGTCTGCATGATTGCGTTGGTCGTCTGTCAGTGCAGGCTTGCCATCCATCATCTTCAGCCGCTCGTCAATGACCCCGTCGATAAATTTGTGGAAGTGTCCTAAATATTCCCACTGTTTGGCACGCTCGCCAGTAGCAAACAGGTCGAGCCACGGAAACATATTGTACAGCGGATGGAGCATGGCCTCAAGCAACGAGTCGTACATTGCGCGCTCCTTGTTGTCTGGGTCGCTGAGAGCATTAAAGTTGTAGCTCATGATGATGTGGCCCAAGACATCTAGCGTGCCTCGGCGGAGCCACAACAGCACGTCCAGTGGAGCGGCCGACTCGTGCTCAATGACATCCATCAGCTCGAGCAGAGGCTTCTTAAACAGCTGCGTTGGCCACGATCTGCGAAAAGCAGGGCCGACCACGGCACGATGTCCGCGATATGTATCGCCATTCTCAAACGAAAACGAACTGCCTGTGACTCGGGGCCCAAGGTTATGCGGCATCAACTTGCGGATCTCAACTTTTTGGAAGATATCAGTTTGCATAAACAGCCGGCGGGCATATTCAACCTTGCTGACCTTGTATGCCCAGCCACCGAACATCCAGGCCTTGACAATACCAGCGTCTCCCATGTATGGCTTATCCAGCTTTTGAGAGACTTCGTAGCGGCCCACAGCACCCTTCATCATCCAACGCATCGTCTTGTAGACGGGGATGTATGGTACGCCGCCGTCATTGTTCTGAGGCACAGCTAAGCTGAGTACATAGTAGATAACATACATAGCCACTGCTGCAAATGCAATTGTTGGGGCAGTATTTTGCATATAAGCAATGTACGCAGTCAGCGCATATGTTTGTTCCATCTTAAGGACTTTGTGAGTAGGAGATGCGGTTGTGCGAGTATGGTGAACGCCAATAAAAATATTTATTATAAATGCAATAGCAATAATATAGTTACCAAGAAAAGCGAGAGCCAGATGGTGAACCAAGAAAAAGATGTGGAACCTGCGCGGTAAATATATGCGCTTTTTAAATGGGTAGCGGCGGCGCACACAAGGGAGTACGCCGAGGAAAAAATGATTATATGATTTCTATTTTTTTTTTTTTCCATTCATAGGTCGGAGGTTTAAAGAACGTGGGTAATTGTCAGGTGGTGGCATCAGTAGCGGAAAAGCTATTGTGTGCTGTGCCCTGAATTGTAGGAAAGCTTTTGGGGAATGAACATAGCACAATGTAAACAAACCCGTAACATATATCCGAGCAACAACTATTCCGCTGATGTCCACATACCCCGCACTGAATGCACTGTGCGCCTCTTGGCGCATTCACCTTGCCCCATTCATCAACACAGCCATTTATTGTAGACAGGCGGGAAATACATGCTAGACAGGTCGCTGACGGAATCAAAATTAAGCTAAGAATAGTAAGAACATAGCAATCTTGGCAAGCGGGTCGCAGGACAGCGTGGCATATGCAACGCAGTTGGCATCATGTCAGGAACATGGTAGTGGGAAAAACACTAAAAAGTAATGTTATGAGAACAAGTGTCAAATCAGGCGCCGTCGCCTGCAGCAGGAGTGTCTTTCTGTCGATTCTCCGAGGGGGTATCTACGCGATAGTCAAGCGCAGACTGGCGCCCACTGGCGGCCATAGCAATGTCGTCATCCCTACAAGCAGTAGGCTCGGTGAGCAGCGCCCCAGAGGCGAGAGCAGGGGTGGAGGGACAACTGGTGGCAGCCTTGTCGGTGCCGGTATCCATGTTTTCCTCGCGGGGTTTGTCGGAGACGGGTGTGGCAGGGGCAGCAGTCGAGTGTTGGGGGTGGGGGCTGGCAGCGGCAGAGGCAACATGGATCGCAGAAGAGCTGGCATGACGGGCGTCGTCGGGACTTTGCGAGCCGGTTGTGTTGCCAGGAGCGCGACTTCCGTCCTCGGCATCGGCGTCCTCGGTAGACTGTTCCGGTATTGGGTGCATGCGTAGCCACTTCATACGAGGACCATTCTTGCTGCGTTCGTTGATAGCAAAGCCGTATATCTTGGGAGTGTAGAGCGAAGGTGCCTGCTCAGGGATCAACGAAGGGAAAGCCTGGAAGAACATGTGCGGAAAGGTGGTTCCAAAGTAGGCACCGTCGATTTTCTGGTAGCGTGAGCTTGGAGGGGAATAGATGTCAAGACACGAGGGGCAGAACAGCTTGACAGAGTCGTAGTCAGGCGCGTCATTGCGACCGCAGGGAACAGCAAGGGCGCCGTCGCAGCAGTAGCGGGGACAGACGCCAAAGTCGGCGTTTTCGTATTTGTCGGCCATCATGTGCAGACCGTTGCGAGTAAGGATAAAGCGAGCATGGATCAAACCGTAGAGAACCTCGGCGCTGCTGTCGATGGTCTCAATCTTGTTCGCGTCCAGCGGGTCGTCATTGTCATCCTCGATGTCCAGGATCATGTCCAGGGCTTCGTAGTAAAAGTTTATGGACTGCTGGAGCCCGGTGAGGTTGAACTCGTCTTCGATAAAGTCCTCGGGAACTTCGCAAAAGTACTCATGCCCCTTTAGAGAGCAGAACCATGAAATCCAGGTGAGGTTGGCAGAGTCTTCGGAGGCATAGGGCTCCTCGTCAAAGTCGGACTCTGTGTTGTCGAGGCCTGAGTGGTAAAGGCCGCCGTGGAGGTCGACAGGCAGCGCATCGGGGGCACTGGGGGCAGCGTGGGAGGACCCGGTGGGCTCGGCCATGGGAGCGAGACACCTGTTAGAGCCACACCAGTAGTAGAGCAAGTGCTATTTTATTAGCAGTAGAGGTGGAGAACGCGAGCCGACTGTTTTGTAGACAGAATAAAGCAAAAGATAAAGAGCAACGGGAGCAGGATTGGGTAAATTAAAAAAAGAAATTTAAGCCAGTTGCTAGATTGCAGGCACACCAGGCAAGGGTAACAAATTTTAACAAGAGAGGGGACCAGTGAGAGCGGTGATTGTTTAGGGGAGCGCGGGTGATGGAGGTTGAGGAAGGGGCAGCAGAAATGCATGGATTTTTGCAGGGTGTGCAGCAGCAGCAACAGTAGAGGAGACAGGGACATACAGGGTTGGGTCTTCTCTGGAAAGCGGGACTTTTAATTGCACAAGCTTAAAGCGACATGGGCACAGGACAAAACGTACCGTTAATTGCACAAGTGTCAAACAGAATGGACACAGGGCAAGAGCGCAGGCTGAAGTTTTTGGAGGACTGGGCAGCAGAGCGCAGATACCGACGACGGATAGGCGAGGGGGCGTGGGCAGGCACAGACGGGAACGAAGGTGCCAAGGGGGGCGCAGGCGCAGGCGAGGGTACTGAGGCAGTCATAGATACACACGAAAGCGCTGCAACAGGGGCAGCCAAACCGCCGCAGAGCTACGCGGACTATGTAGTGTCGCTAACGTTTGCGACGGGGAAAGGGGGAGAAGGGCGGGGAGCAGACGAGGCGGCTGCAATGGAAGCAGTGGAGGGAGTGGTGCAGCGACTAGGACAGGCAGGGCTGCAGGTGGAGGTGCGGGCGGGGTTGCGGGCGCGGCGACACGCGGGGGCGACAGAGCTGGAGGAGACACCAGGACACGTACTGGTGTTTGTGCGGTGCGGGAGCGAGCGCGTAGAGCACGAGTGGCGACGGGGGCGACTGCAGGACTGGCTAGGGGGGATGACTCTGGTGCGGGCGGCGCCAGTAGGGGCGGCGGATGCGGTAGAGGTAGACGCAGAGGCCCAGGCAGACGCAGGGCAGGCGGGGGCAGTGAGCGCAGCGGCGCTGTCGGCTGCAGAACGGCAACGCGCGGTGCAGCGGTTGGTGGCGGGGACGGGCGAAGGTGGAGCGGGGGTGGTAGAGGGGCGCGTAGGCGCGTGCGATGTGGCGGTGGTTGGGCTGCACGATGTGGAGTTCAACGGGCGGTGGCTAAGGCATTGGGCCGCGGCGTGGTTGATAGACGCGCGTGGGCTGGGGCGACTGCGCGCACACTTTGGCGAAGAGGTAGCACTGTATTTTGGGTTTCTACAGAGCTACCTGGTGTGGTTAGTACTACCAGCGGCAGCAGGTGTGGCGTGGTGGGCAGCAGGCGCAGCATTCTCGTGGGGGTTCGGTGGGCTAGTTGCTGTGTGGAGCATTGCGTTCACAGAGACGTGGGCGCGGCGCGAGGCAGACCTGGCCACCGTGTGGGGCGTTCATGGCGTGCGGCGCGCGCGCACAGCACGGCGGCACGAGTTCCGCGCATTGACGTGGACGCGCGACGCAGTGACGGGCGAGCGCGTGGGGCAGTTTCCGGCGGCCCGGCGATGGGCACGGCGCGCAGTGGGTGCGGCAGCCATGGCAGGGCTGTCGTTAGGCATGGCCGCAGTCGTGGCAGCGATTTTCGCACTACAGATGGCTGTGGGCGAGTTCTATGCGGGGCCAGCGGCGCGCGTCGTGGCACTGGTGCCTGTTGCACTGCTGGCAGCGGTTCTACCAGCGTATACGGCGCTGTGCACGCGCGCCGCGACGGTGCTGACGGCTTATGAGAACTACGAATTCGAGGCGGAGCACGCTGCGCAGCTGACTGCCAAAATCTTTGTGCTCCGCTTTTTGCAAGATCAGCTATACCTGTTCTTGGCTGCTTGGGTGTTTGTGCCGCATCGCGACGCCTTCGAGGCTGCGCTACGCCGTCTGTGCGCATCTGCCGCGCTGCGTCCTTTGTGTGGTGCTGCACTACATTCCCGCGCTACGCCGGCAGCTGTGCTGGTACGCGATATGCTGGCCAGCTTTGTTGTAACCAGTCAGGCTGTCGGCGCAGCTTCCGAGACCGCTCTACCACTGCTGCTGCGCTGGTGGCACGCGCGCGGTCTGCGTCGGGCCTCCCGCGGCACGCCTGCGTCCGCCGACGTCGAAGCTTGGCTGGCTTCCGGTGCCGCTCATGCCCCGCTGCATGTGCAGCGTCAGTTTGTTGGGCGCGTTTCCCTGGAAGTTGCATTGCCCGAATACTCCACGTACGAAGATTACGCTGAAATGGTCTCGCAGTTTGCGCGTGTGACATCGTTCTCCGTCGCCTGGCCGCTGGCCCCACTGGCAGCGCTTGTCAACAACTGGTTAGAGCTGCGCACAGATGCCGCCAAAATCTGTGGTGCCATGCGTCGCCCCGTCCCGTGCCGTGCGGAGTCCATCGGACCGTGGCTGGATGCGCTGCGCTTCACATGCTGGCTAGCGGCTGTTTCTAATGCGTTGCTAGTTTATCAGTTCCACCCTGCCGCTGCCGATGCCTCCGAAACAGCCACGTTGCAGCGCTTGGGCCGCACTAACCTAACGTTGGCGCTGGTCGTGCTGCTGTTTGCTGAGCACGCCTTTCTAGCCGTGCGCTTCGTCGTCGTGCACATCCTAGCCTCGTGGCCTGGCGTCTTCGAGCGCATCACTGCGCGCTCGCGCGCTCAGGCCCGCCGCCGCTGCCTAGATCATTCTGCTACCGCTCTGCGCGCCCTTGACACAGCTTCCTCCGCCGACCTTCCATCTGCTGACTGGCACGCCGAGCTTGACCACGCGCGCCAGCTGGTTGCTGATGCTTTCAAGTCAATGTAGCTCCAAGCATCATTCACCTCCCCTCCCGTCACGTGCGACGGAGCCACGTCATACCTGCCTCTTCTGCTGCTTGGTTTCAGGGTCCCCACTGCCCGGCTATTCTCTTGCCGCTCCCTCCAAGCCAAATTCCGCTCCCCCGCTCTGCTCCCCGGCGGTGCCCCCGCACCCAGCGCTCGCTCCCCACATGCGCTCCGCCCGGGGATGCGTCGGCGTCTGCGAGACTGCACCCCTTGTCGAATCATGCCTGTGAAGTTTTAGGAGAATGTATGCCCCACCGCTGCTGAAACTTCCCTTGGGGCATCCCGCCACTGAACCTGACTTTTCTTCTTTATTTTTTGCATTTTAAATTTAAGCATTTCTGTGCACTGTGAGCCCTGCTTCGTGCTGTGTCTACCCAGACGGGTCCGCAAACCCCGACTGTGAAACAAACAAACCGGGTTCACTCACTCTTCAGCTGCAGATGAAGCGCCTGCTGGTAAGTTTCGTTTCCCACCGCCATCCGCACCCACTGTTATTTACTACCACACCCCGCCATGTGTCCCTTTTTACTAAGCTGATACCTCTGTTCATCTGCACTGTAGCACCGCAGCAGCAAGAAAAGCGAAGACGGCCAGTCCTCGCCTGACGGACAGAAGAGATCTTGGACTGGGTCCGTGGGCCTGCGCTCCCAGCCGTCCCAAGACCCGCTTCCCAGCCATCCTCGCATCCGTCACGTGGCCTTGGAAGGCCGTGTGGGGCCAGTGACGCATGCCACTATGGACGAGATCCGGAGGGATGCCGCTGCTTCGTCATCAAACCTCCGTATTAACTCCCTGGCGCTTCTGCCGCACATCGCCGCCTCTACCAGCATGCCCACCCAGTCGCCACCGCTGCACCATGCCTATGACGCGCCGACCGGTTTATCTGCTTCCTCGGCTTATCCGCCACGCACAACCTCTACCGCATACGTGCCATTGCGAATCGACACCACTGCGTCTGCTGTTGCTGCCGCAAACGACAGCGATGCCTCAGTTACTGGCGGATTCACTGCTGATGCTGATGCTGCTGGCGGCTTCGACTTGCCAGGGCACTCTGAACCGCACCCGCGCCCCCCCAATGCGCCTGAGGCCAGCCGTCGCGTTATCAGCGAAAAAATCCGTAATCTGGCTAACCGTTTCAGCAACGCCAGTCTTCAGGACGAGCCGCCTACGCCGCCCCACATAGTTCGCCGCCGCCCTTCCCACTCGCCCTCCATCTCCGAGCGCGTGTCTCTTTTCGACGGCCATGACACACCGCCCGACCCGCGCTCGTCAGACATCTTTGGTCGTTTTGGCATGGCCTCTGATGCTGCCCATTCGCGGTCATCCTCGGTTGCCAGCACTTCCATACGTAATGCCGTTGCAAACTCGTTTAGCCCTGCTCAACCTAGCAACTGCGATGCGCCGCCGCCTCCCGCTCCGCCAGCTGATATGCAGTCTACGAGGGCCACTGGTGTCCAGCTCAGCTTCAATGCTCCACTACCCGACAGCCAGCAATCCATTGGATACCGCGAAGTGTGCAGCGACACTCCGCCCCGCTACCGCCGTGGTTCTGTTCGCTCGACATTTGGCACTGTTGAGGAGTCGTCCCTGTATGTTGACACACACCACCTTGTCGATGCTGCACCGGGCCATACTACCAGCGCTGCTACTAGCCCTACCAGCACGCGTGCTAGTAGACCTGTTTCTTTCCGCCGAGCTGCTGCAGTAGTCACGGCAATCGCCGATGTGCAGCGCAGCGCAAGCGCTTCTGGCCGCGGCCGGGCGTCGTCCTACACGCCTATTACGAGCTCGCCTGTCCCTTCGGCTACTAGCGCTGATCCAGCGCCTTCTGGCGACTCCCGCAGCTTGCATACAACGGCTAGTGATGATACCACACTTCTAGATAGCCTTGCATCCCGAATGGGAATTACTAGCAGCAGCGCGATTGACAGGACACTTGTCAGTGCAGTGGCTGCAGATCGGTCAGCATCACCTGGGAGCAATCGCCGCGGGAGCTTTGTAAGCGATCGGTGGCACACGGGCCCTGGGGCTGCACAGATTGTGGAAAAGGTTGCTAGCACGCTTACTGCGCAGCGCATTTTGCAGCCGCAGGATTATGACCGTTACCAGCGCGAGGCGACTGCTCTAAGAACGCAGCTCCGGGAGCTGCACGTGCGGCTGGCGGACGATATTCGACGGCGCGATGCGGCAAAGGACGCAATGGATGCAAGTCGATCCGGAAGCATGAATATCTTCAAGGCCAAAGGCGTCACCCACGCCCAGGCCGAAGAGTACAGCTCTATTTGCGATGCCGTGGCTCGGGTCGAGGTCGAGGTTGCTGAGTTGACGGCAAAACAGTATATGGCGGAATCCGCCGTGCACGACCACCAAGGCGCCGTGCTTCTGGCCGCCCTCCGGACGGTTGTGGGTGAGGCTGTTGGCGCACGGGCTGCGTCTGAGGTTGTAACTGCACGAATGACAGAGGAGACGCGTAAGTCGCATGCGGCCGAATTGGAAGCGCTGCGTGCTACTCACGCCAGCGTGCAGCATAAACTCAAAGAGCAGATCCGCGACCTACAGAACAAAAATCACGACGCCCAGGCGCGCCAGATTACACGGAGTTCCGACGCGTCCAATCCAGATTTGGCGTTAGCCCAACATAGCGCTGAGCTTGCGCTAGAGCGCATGAGCGGGGAGATGACCGTGCTACGAGAGCAGCGCCAGGAGGCGGAGAATCGTGCGCGCGCCCTGGAGACGCGCCTAGATGAAGCGCTTCTGCGAACACAAGAAGCTCGCAACGCAGTGGAACAGCTTCAGAGCCAGATATCCAGCGAGGCGGCTGACTCTGTCGACTTTCTTGCTGCAGGGCAGGCAGAGGTTGCGCTGCTTCGCGGCTGCGTAGATGCGTTTGTTGGGGGTATGCGCAGCGTTGTTGCACCATTGCGCGTGCTGGGTGACGTGCGTGGCTGCAGTGAGAAGCTACGTGCGCTGCATGTTGACAGCGGCGTTGTGGCGGGTGCTGGTACACCGCCTGCCACGCCTACACTTAACATGCCGCACACGCCACCCGGTGAGACACTGACTCCCAACACTCTGGCTGGTGCCTTGGCTGTCAGCAACGACAACACGGAGCCATGGGACGCGTCACGCGTAGGCGCTGCAATGGCGCTCGTTGCCTCGGCTTTGGGCAGTTGCGCAGAGCTGCACGCTGAAGCGATGCGGCTACATGAGGCACACTTACTACAGCAGCGAGATTTGGATGCCGAGCGGCGTTTGCGCGAGGCACAGGGCCTGGCAATTACCCAGCAGCGCGAGAAGTTGATCCGTGCCAATTATCTAGTTGAGAGTGCAGACCAGCGCATGCGCGAGGCCACTGAGCAGATGGCATCGACTTATGCCGCCGCTGAGCACGCTTGGGCTGAAGAGCGCCAGCGTCTTCTTGACAATGCTGAGCGTCTTGTGCGCGATCAGCGCTGCCGGAGCGTCCCAGCAGACAACGTCTCTCCGCCTCCCATTGGCAGCATTGAATGCATTACACGAGGCCACGATTCTGCCACCACACAGGCCTTTCAGCGACCTTGCTCTGCAATACAGTCAGCATCTGCTCTAAAGTTGCGCCGTCGCTGGAGCTTCTCGACATTGCCGCACACGCCGTCTCTGGCGTCTGCCGCTCAGTCGTCACATTCCCTTGACAGTGCTGTGTCCCACATTGCCACACAGACAACTTCGAGCGAGAATGTTGACCAGATGCTTGCTGCTTACTCTGAGAAGCTTATGCTTAAAGAGGATGCCCTGCGCAGTCGCGAGGACGAGCTGGACGCTGTGCGTGCTGCTGCGATGGAGGTCGAAGCTGCTCTTCGCGCTGCCGCTACTACGGCACATGTGCGCCCTCTGCCACGCCCTTTGTCACAGCGTGCTGCTGCGTCATGGTCACTTGCCTCGTCGGCAATGCCCGCCCTGCGCAACCGATCTACATCGCTTTTCCAGGGCTTGCGCCCAAGCTCGCGTCCTGCGAGCTCCACATCCGATGTTCCACCAGTGATATCACAGCATGGATCCGACTCTTTCCGTGCTTCATCGTCTGCTGCTGAGGACGAGGCTGACATGAATTCTTGCGCTGCTTCTCTAAGTCGCCGATGTACTGTTGATGGCGTTCCTGCATTTGTACGTAGTCTGAAACCACTTGTGCACTTGGCTGTCTCCGAGGCTGAACGCCTGAGAGGCTGCATTGCTGACCTAGAGTCCCAGACTCTCCGTGCCGAGGCCGGGCTGCAGGACTCCCACCATCAGCTCGCTCAGCTAAAAAGTCAATGCGACCAGCGCACACAGCAGGAGAATGCTGTGCAACAGGATATTGTCCATGTTTTGTCTCAAATCTCTCGCCTTCGCGGGAACGTTGTCAGACTTGAACAAGAAAAGGACTCTTGTGAGAAGGAGATTGATGTGCTACGCCAGCGCTGTCGTGACGCAGAGGATCAGTCCGCCATGCAGGTCCTGCAGCTTATTGTCGACCGCATCGGTAAGCGGAGCTTTGAAAAGCAGCGCGCTAATTCCAGTGTCCTATCTGACACGGCCTTTACATCCGCGCAGGAGCCCAAAGTCCCTGCACGGTTTGCCTCTGTTGGCCCCATTGCTGTCAGTCATCCTGAGGCCGCCGACATCCGCACAGAGTTTAATGCACTCCTGCATCAGGTTATTGCCAGACGCGATGAAGACATTGAGCGCATGCAGGCTCTAGTTGATGCCTGGCGCACTGATGCGCACAAAGCCACCTACGCCAACGAGCAACGGGCCTGGAACTCTGGCTCTCGTAGTACCCAGACGACTTGATGGTCTACCACAACTCAGTTCTTCCATACTATATTTATTTCTGTTGCATATACATTAAGCACAGCCTCACTTGCCAGCACCATGTACAAGTGCTGCCGTTTTTCTACGAAAAGTAATCTGGCTTCTTGATATTTACTCCGTATTCTGCTAATGCTGCTGTCAAATCCTCCATGCTCAGCACTGTCTTGCGATCCTTGCTATGGAACTTTTTCTCTTTGCTTGCCTGCTGTCTGATGCGGTTGTATTGAAACGCATCTGTTGCCACATCTGATATAAACTTTTGGGTCGCCAGGGCCAGCAACCGCTTAATGCGCACGTCGCTACACTCAAACCCCGCTTGCGCCAGGTAATAGTCTGTCAACGCCTCGGGTATGATCGGTGCATAGTTGTCCATCTGCACCAGAAACTCTGCCAAGTTCTTCTCGCCTTGTATCTCTGATCGCGACAACATCCGTCCAGATGCCGAACCCGCCTGCTGCTGCTGCTGCTGCTGCTGCTGTTGTTGTTGTTGTTGCTGTTGTTGTTGCTGCCGCTGCTGCTGCTCTCCTAGATCCACCGACGTGCTGTCATCTGGTATATTCGAATCTCCTAGGCGCGTGTCCATTTTGAGTTTAAAGGAATATCAATTATACAATTCTGGCATAAAATGCTGGTTTACCGTAGCTTAATAGGTTGTAGAAAATTATTTTTCTTGATTCGAGATTTGCTTTATTAAACCCTGTAATGGGAAGAGCGTAGTATGGGCAAGACCGTCCAATATTTTGGGAGCTAAGACAGGTTTTTCTCCCACCGAAATGCTCGGTTTTGTAACTCTCGCAGAACCCTCGGCTGATCTCTAACCAAGCAAAATGATCTACTGGATTTTTTTTTCGGAATGCCGCCACTTTGTGTATTGTAGCTTCACCCGGTCTTTTGATAGAGCCCATGCTGGGGAATGTGCAGTCTTTGGACACTGGTTTTGATCTCTATCATTAGCTTGTTTTTTCCACACCCTAACGCATCCATTATCTCTCGCAGGCTGAGACGAGATTCTAGTCTCCCAATTTCAGCCATATGACAAATAAAATGTTTTAGAGTTAAGCATCTCGGTCCATGGGTGAGGTTGCACGCATATATAAGCTTATGTTCAAAGATCTGGCGCAGTGATAGAATACTGCATCTGAAGGACTTTGGTAGCGCAGTTTCCAATAACCAAGATTGACCCAGCATTGACATCTGCAATCTAACTAACTTTTGCATGATCCTATCGGCTCTTTGGCGCTACTTCGCAGTTTACTTGACACGGAGAAAGCCGCGCATATACACTGTTTCACGTGCACATGACTACAACCGCGCGTGCTTGATTAGCAACAACCCCCACCTCTCCTTACGGATTTTTGCTTTATAAATAATACACCATAGCCATGGACGAGGCTCGACCGCTTTATCGCAGGTCCCAGACTCTATCCAGAAGCCCTGTTTGGCGGGAGCTTTGGTGGCTAGCAGGCGCATCGGCGCCTCTTATCGGATCATTTTACTTACATTATTTCTTTGGGTTCTTCAACTTGATATCGTTGGGGACATGGGGTAGTAATTCCATAGGTGCGTACGCACTAGCAAACATGACCTGCTCGATACTGGCCTTTGCGCCGGCTGCGGGAATTGCATCCGCGCTTGACACGCTGTGTGCCTCGTCCTTTGCGCGTTTTGGAGGTGGAGTGCAGGTCGGACTGCACCTTCAACGCGGGCTGGTTGCTATATCGTTGTGGTATGCTATAGTCTTGGCAGTGACACAGCTTGCTATACCTTCAATATACTCGTTCATGGGCCAGGCAGATGAGCTAGCATTGCCAGCCGCCGAATATCTGCGCATTCTTTCATTTGGTCTCTGGCCATGGATGGCTTTTGAATGCCTTAAACGATACGTTCAGGGAAATACACAGATGCACCTTCCAGCGGTGGTTTTGTCTGTGGTTGTCCCGTTTCACTTGTTTAATCACTGGCTTTTTGTATGGCGGCAACCGGGTGTGGCTTCCTTTACTACCGTTGCCTGGATTACTGTTGCCTCTTACTGGGCCATGTTTATTGGGCTAGCTACATGCACACTGTTCTGGGATGCGCTGCGTTTGGCATGGAATCCACACCAAATAAAGGTGCTTGTATCGATGCAGTTTTATACGCTAGCAATACCAGCAATAATTGAATCCTGTGGCGAGTACATGGCTTTTGAGATCATGACGCTTCTTGCTACATATGTTGGCCCAGCATATTTAGCTGCACAGGTTATTGCCTTTAACAGTATGTCGATGATCTACCAACTTCCCCATGGTGTGGGAGGCGCTGCTGCTGTACGCATTGGACACCTACTTGGAAAGCGAGATGCTGACAATGCCCGGTTTTCGGCGAAGCTATTGGTTACTAGTGGCTTGGTATACAGCGTGTTCGGGAGCGCATTCTTTATCTTCTACGGCAGCCGGTGGGTAGAAACATACACACAGGATCCCAAAGTGACCAACATTGCCAACAAGCTTGTACTAATTGCCGTATTCATAGAATGGGCAGATGCAACACGTGGAATTGTGCCAGGAATTCTGCGTGGAATGGGTAAACAAAAGAGCGCGGCAGCAATCAATGTTGGATCATATTACTTTGTTGTTCTTCCTCTAGCGATAGTTGCGATATTTGTGTTGGATACTGGCATTATTGGTTTGTGGATCGCGTTTGCGCTAGGGATTTCAATTTTATCAGGTTCCTACATTGGACTAGTTTTACAAACCGACTGGGACAAAGAAGTAGATAGGTGCACAGCCAGAATCGCAGGCGCGCCCTAGTAGACCAGTTTGCGCACAAATTCATTTTTCCGATGGGTATGTAATTTAACCCATATACATCCGCTTTCAATCAGCAGGCATAGATATTGGGGGTTTGTTTACTTTACTTAGCAAAAGCACATCTGTAGATCCCTAGTGTATATTGCTGTTGGTGCGTTTAATACTATTTTAGTGAATATTTACTGATTTATTAAAAACAATGGAACGGACCGAGTCATTATCCACAGCGACATTTGGCTCGCGTTCGCAATTTGAGCGCGAAAAAGAGCGTCTGATTGTTGATATCAATCAGGAAATGGATGCAGTGAACCGGAATCTGGTACAGTTAAACCAGAATCTCGAGTCAGCAATTTCACTGAGTACAAACTTTGATCGCATTGGTCGGTTATGGAGTGCATTTGGGGCGATTATTAATCCTTCTATGGAAGAAGACAATGGTGAGGAGTTGCGTTGCAATGGAGCCGGAGAGGGATTAAGCTCGCCGAGCTCCCAGCAATAGCTGCTGCCCAGATGGAAAGTGCTAGTAGTTTTATTTATAGTCTTTGTTAGATATACGCTAGTAAGCGACAAGAAAGATAAAAGCACTTCTGAGACGGCACCAGCCTCAAGATCTTTTTGTCAAGATACAAAGACTCGTTATTAGTTAATCGATATCTCATTTGTGACATTTAGATGCAGATAGGAATATGGAAGTAGGTGCAGTTGAAAATATAAACACAGACAACCAAAGTGAGATGGAGGAAGACAAGCATTGATTATGTATTGTTAAACTGAATAAATTCTGCGTTGATGACGTTTTCTTTTTCAAATAATAATGGCAACAAGATGTTTACTACTAATGTGCGTCGCCTTGGAACTTCTTATACCTTTTGGTTAGAGCCAAGCACGACTGTGTTAAATACACATGCAAAAGCAGTGTTGTTTTGTCTATACATATTTTATGTACAAGATGGGTTCACTCACTGAACAGAATGATCCGCATGCAGAGTTGTTTGCGGTGCACATATTACGCCAATGCGCTTGATATTATAGCCCTTATATGGGGAATAGATCTGCAAGCACAATCCGTCCCGTTAGATGCGCAGTGAGGTTGATGTGGGAAGTTACCACACAATGCTTTGCAGCATGGCAACCTTGTCGACGATGTCTACAAAACTTGTGCAAGGCAGTCGCATTTCAATTTATGCTCCGCCGACTCCCTTACCGCGAGGAAATTGCTAAACATTTAAATACTCATCAGGGTTATCTCCGCGACTTTTTTGCTCAAATAGTTTAAACATATTGCTCACTCTCTTTCCTCCCATTAATTACATAACAAGCGCCATTTTACGCTATATATATCTTTGGATACTTCTATTAACACCGCTCAATAAAACAAAAATGTATTTTTATAGCGAAGATTACACTCATCCAATCTGTGATTTCAGATGGATGTGCGAAGACTGCGGCTACACAACATCAACCGAACAGGAGATAATTGCGCATTGCAAGGAGTTTAACCACAAAAATTACATGTAGACTATGTTTACTTTTATAATTTTTCACATTGAAAAATAACATCAAAAAACAATATTGGCCAACCACTATGAAACGTGCAAATCGTCAGTTGTGTCTTTCCACCTTTAAATATATCAGCCACTGGAAAAGACCCTGTTTCTTTAGAGCAATATTTACGATAGATGTTCACACTGCAGCAAATTGTAGTAGGGCGGCCATCAGCATCAATTTATATTAAAACCACCACTACCCATGTATTCATTAACTCGGCCATCACAATTTAAGATGTCCAGGTTGGGGTTTCTCGAGCAAGATGACCACATAGGAAGACATACTAGTTGGTTTCCGTGACTTTAAGTGCAATCAAGACGGAGCTTTTTTGCAGGAGTGAGCGGCGCTGCACCACTCAAGTTGCCATTCATGACCAAGGTCTTAAGTGGAGAGGGGGCTGTCATAAACAAGGCACCCTTACCAGCGTTGTATAGAAGAGGGTTACTCTCTAGCCCAAGAATGACGCCCACCAGCAGATTAATATTTAAATGATCGCCGATCAACGAAAATTTGGTTCCAAAAATATCCACGTTCGATTTTTGGCAACTGTGTCATGATGCTTCCCTACTCATTTTCTCTTTTAACATTAAATATATTTTGGCTGGGCTACATATAGCGCAATGAAGCTGACAAAGAAACAAAGAAAGGCACTACAGTTTCGAGGAAAGCTCGACAAGCAAGAGAAGGAGGATCGTCCGGTAGTCTCAGAAACAACAACGACGGAAATATCCAACGATGATGGCGGAGAGCGGATAGAAGATGATAGTGTGGCTGCAAATGGGAGCAAGAATGACTTAAAAGTGGTGGGTCCTGGCGGAGTGGTGCGCTTTATTGTCTTTGTTGGAAATCTACCCTTTAGCTCCACAGCAGACGACCTGCGACAGTTTATGAAGAAGGCGAACCCAGTATCGGTGCGGCTAATTACGAACAAGGAGACAGGGAAGTCGCGTGGTTTTGCTTTTGTCGAGTTTGCGACCTCGGCTGATATGAGATGCGCACTCATGTTTCATCACCACAAGCTTAAAGATAAAAAAATTAATGTCGATCTAACCGCGGGCGGCGGCGGAAATAGCGAGAATCGTAAGAATAAGATCAAGCGCCGACGCGATGAGCTTGAGCAGGAGCGCAGCTCAGGGGGCATTTCCAAGCGCCGAAAGCATAACAACACTGCTGCAGTAGCTAAAGGAAACGGAACTGGAGACAATACTGCTGATACACCCGCTGAGGAAACGCTGCATGTTGATGCAGAGCCTGAAGGAAGCACAAATGCATCCAAGAAACCTAATCGTCGAAAGCGCGGGCGCGGATCACACAAATAGCAACAAGTCCTTAACAGAATTCGAAGGATTATCTTAAGAATTATTGTTTCTCGCTTGGAGTAGTGGTGACTACTTCAAATGTCATTATTGTAATGTCTGCGTGTTAGGCTGTTTGGTGCTCTTGTGGCGCTTCGTGGGGGGGGGTTATGGTTGATCGGCAGTAGACTGAGTATTCCTACGCTGAAAACGCTCAAGAACTTTTTTCCCTTACGCAGGCTGAACAGGATGCGCTGGAAGGTTAAAACCAGCAATATTGCAATTCTAATACCTCATATTGGATATGGATCGGAAGACAAAGTAGGGTTACACCACGCAAATCGAGCTCAAGACTTCTTATTCATATTAAAACAAAGTTCATGGCAAGTGACTCCCTCTATTTTGTTTTTTTTTTTCCATGGAAGAGCTTTAAGCCTCAAATTACATCTAATGTTTCCATACGAAACTATATGATATGTGATGTTGCTTGACATGTTCTAATTTTTATACAAACCAATTAAGTAACCACAATTTAACTAAAATTTGTTGGATACCGCGCAGTTACTCATTCTACCATGGAGGGTCGCTTGGGCAGGCAAAAGCTAACAAAATGTGTAAAGCAGATTATACTCAAGGGAGAAAAAATAATTTCCACTGTTGATTTATTGAAAACAAAGCATGCCGCACGTAGCTCCCAAGAGACACGACTGCCCTTCACACCTGTCTGGTACCGGAAAATCGCCGAAGCCAGAAGGGGTGAAAGATAGAAAGCGCTTTGGTGACTGTACAGACAAAAAAAAAGCTAAGCACGCGCAGTGCACAGCTTGAGGCACAGCTGTTGAGAAATGAGCGGAAGTCGCCAGAGGCCGCACGCTTTTGATTCGCACAAATGTGTGTAGTGGAGAAAGAAAGTCAGCTTAGAGCAGGCGGTGCGGCTTGCCCATGGTGCTCTTGATAAACAGCGACTTGATGTTCTGCCAGTTCTTCTTGAGCAGTGACACAAGGAAGTTGATTGCCAGCATAATGTTGCTCACCAGCTCGTCCTCGGTCATCGAGACGTTGCCAATGGCGACCGCGAGACACAGAACTTTCTTGAGCTGGAATTTGATCGTTGCACGCATCTCATCGGCACGGGTGGACAGGTCGTCGGCACGGCTGATGGGTGTCGGGAACTTGCCAGCCTTGTGCAGGCCCGGACCCAGCAGACGCGGAATCTGCTTGATCATCGATTCGGATGCAAGGAACGCGTCAAAAGAACCCGCAAGCTTCTTAATGAGCTTCTTGTTCTTGTTGAGCTTCTTCAGGTCCTCGGCCGAACGGAACGGCATCTCCTGCTCCTTTGCACGATCGCAGTCGTGCGCATCTCCAAGAATGCACACCGATAACTTGGGCCGCGGGATGTATGGCAGCTTAATAGTGCCTGAAAAACGCTTGTCGCGCTGCGGGTCGTAGTTCTTAAGTCCCACCTGCAGCTCAACAGTCTCCACAAACTTGCGCTTCTGCTCGCCGGTCGAGGCCGCCAAGATCGAGCTGACCTCTTCGCGAACACGGGTAATAGGAACCTTGCTTCCGCTACACTCACATTATCACAAAAGGCAAGGCAAAGGTGCTATTAAGCAGTGCTTCTGAATTATCCAGACAATTTTCATACGCGAATATCTACCAGGCGACATGCAACTATTAAGGTGCTAAATTGCAAGCACCTCTCTACAATTCCAGCAGCTAGCGTGTCTCAGAGGCTCATCGTCCTTTAGATTCTGACTCCTTCCCGTGCGCTAAGCCAGATTCACGCTTTTCAATTCGAATGTGCGCATTGACTTGTCAGTCGCTTCCTGAGCTATTTCGCTGAATTTGTAAAACCGCAGCTGCTGCTGGAATTGGTGCCAAATGTAAAACGACGGCTGAACGCTGCGATCCATTTGGAAAGAGTAACTGATGCGAATGCGACTGTGATACTCTACCTCATTGTTGGATGGATTCAAATTTTTAGCTGTGCTGTGCTGTGGAAAAGAGAGATGGATCCATCTTTGCTGCTGGCTGCTGCTGCTATCCCTACCATCACCCAACAGCAGCTGGCCAATGAATGCACAAATATAAAAATGCTCTTGTGCACGTGACTGAACTTCTTTTTTTTTTTAGAAGACGCTGCGTGGGCTTGCAAACAACGACACACACACTTTGCTTGTTTTCTTGTCCAGCAACCACCAGTTTAATCTTGCCACTTGTTGCTGTTTGCTTTGTTCTTGCTGAATTTTCCTATAATGCACTTTTGTCCTTCTTGTACAAATTTGCTGCTTGTCGAGGGTGGAGCGGGACAGAACGGCGAGACATGTCTGGTCTGTCAGACCTGCCCATATATGTATCCGATCTCAAAACCTTTTGTTGCACGCACACTTCTTAAGCGCAAGGAAGTTGATGATGTCCTCGGAGGCGAGGATGCCTGGAAAAACGTTGACTCGATTGCAGCGCTGTGTTCCAAATGCCAGCATGAACGCGCCTACTTTATGCAAATACAACTTCGCTCGGCTGACGAGCCTATGACCATATTTTATCGGTGCTGCAACATGGCCTGCAAGCACAATTGGAAAGAGAACTGAGCTTTGCTGTTGCGTATTGGCTGCGAGACTGAGCTGCAGGCTTATGATTGCTACAGAGCAGTCAACTCTTGTCTTTGAAGATTGTCATTAGTGGTTGGCCATGATCTATCTACAGATTCTGACATGCCATGTATATTTCCGCATACTTGTGCTCAATGAGTATATCTATTTTGCAAAGTTGTATACGTGTGTCACAATGGCTAATAATGGCGAACATTCAGGGTTAGATTTATTTTTAACTAGAACAAGGTTCTTACTATCCTTGCTGAACCTGTAGTAGAGATTGCGCGCTGGTTGTTCACTAACTTGCTGTTGGTGAATATATACTTTTTTTTTTACATAGCATTGCCCGTAATTGATCATACACAACCAGAGATAACGTCTAAAATATATCATACGTTGGGAAAGAACTATCATGCTATGTGGATGTTTCATCACCTAAAAACAATGTTTGCAATTTCATAAACTAGCTATTTTGGGGCTTAGCCAGATCCAATTGCATATTGATTACAAGAGCTATGATTTAGAAGGCATATGGTGAATCCTTTTTGAAGAAGTATCTGTGGCTGGTGGAGCTGTTGCTTTGTTAACTGCTGCCTTGAAGCTGTATGGCTGTACTACTTCTCATGACTGCCACATTCTCTATAGTGCGTGGCGTTCCTGATAACTCTTGTGCTGATATGAGGCGTTTTTTCATACGAATTGTGATGTCCTGAGAGATTCTATTTAGAGGTTCACAAGTATTCCAAATCCACACTATCTGCAAGTATAAGCAAAATCTTGCTTGACAGTGCACTGCTTGCTTTAGACAGAAACAATCTATTTCGAGTGGTATTGGGGCACATGGACAGTTCTTCAGCGACATGCCTTCAAGAAGAATCCTCATACATAACAAAAGATGCTCCCTACATTAAAAATTTCTGGACATTTTGAGCGGTAATGTACTTTTATTCGTATATTCTTTAACATATTTAGCTTTCTAGAAAACATCTCAGAGACGATGGATAAAAAGAGCCAAAGTATTGAACATGGTTGTTCAAATGCTATGCCTACTGTGTCCTTGCGTGCATTTGGTAGCAGATATGAGGAAGACCTACTTCCTTATAATGCAGCGCCAGTAAAAAAGCGAGTGAACTTGGCATTGGTTCGACTTGGTATTCCATTGAGACTCAGCGCTACAAACATTCTTTTTATTGCATTGATGTGTGTCTGGGTGTCGACATACATATCCAGCCTCAAGGGTGGCGACTTGCTGTTTATAAACGAAAATCTTGGTGTCATAGGCGCTAAGATCCTTGCGTCAGTATTATCGCTGACTTGCATTATAGTTACATTATACACGCGCAGACTCTCACGATACACTCGTTCGACTGTGGTAACTGTGGTGCTTATTATTTTTGTGTTGTTCTATTTTTACGACCACGGTGAGCGGTTTGAGGAACACGGTTTCTATAACCTATTGGTGTTTCTACTAATATTTATTCCTCTCAACATCACTATCGCTATACTACACTCACTATTTTTTATGATTCCCAACTTTGTAATATTATTTATGTTTGCCATTGTCGGGGCTTCTTGCGCCGCAACACTTGCGCTAAATCATTATATTTCTTTATTTGGCGAGGGCACTTATGATCGCCTACACAACTATCCTGGCGAGTGTCGATGGCAGGGGAAAAACTATCCAATATTCGATCTGCTTCCAACCGGTGCGCAAAACTTTTGGGCTGGTAGTATGTACTGCAGACCCGAGACAAACAAAATAAATGCATCAATAGACACAAATGGATTATTGACTGTGAATTGTTCCGGAGATGGTATTTTTGTTGACATCCTACCCGATACACGCTCATGGCCACTAAAGAAAAAGTCAAAGTGGCAAGTGTTTAACCATCGCGTATTAGAAGAGACGCGCCGCGAAGAGTACGTAGGGCCGCTACAGCTAGACGACAATATACAGGCAGTAGTTGTGCGTTGCGGAGCCAACAGTAAAATTATAACTCGCGTTAGCCCCCGGGTCTCCACACGCCCTGTCTATATTCCCCCTGAGGATACGGATACGCGCTCGGCTAATTTTTCGATGCAACAGCCTGGACCTGGAGTACCAAAAAGACGACCTAACGTATTATTTGTTTTTGTTGATGCTACATCACATCGTCAGTTCTATCGCCGTCTTAAAAAATCAGCCGCCGCATTGAAAACCCTGCATAGACCTGGAAGATCAGATCTAACAGAGCTATATCGCTATCACACACTCGGAGTTAGTACGGACAACAGCACCAAAGCCATGTACGTTGGAGAAATCACTCCTACTAAACCCAATCCACTTCCAATATGGGCACATTTCCGCGACCGTGGATATATAACTGCACGCGTTGAAACATCATGCGAAGACTGGACGAGGACATACTTGGGAAAGTATTATTCTTCAAGCGAATATTCAGTCGGAAACCGTAGTCTTGACTATGAGCTGTCGTCGCCATTCTGCATGCCAGAGTTTTACCCTTCAACAGGCAATGCGTTTGGCAACTTTAAAGGTCCTTTCTCGATTAAGGCGCGTTGCCTCTACGGCAGATATGTGCATGAGTATGGATTTGATTATATTGATCAGCTTCGGCACGAGTTGCGATCAGGGGATGGTCTTCAGAAGCAACAACGACAACCTTACTTGCTGATGCTAAACCTCATGGAAGGGCACGAGGGAACAGGCGAGGTATTGCGTACACTGGATAATCGACTCTCGGAGTTTTTGACTGATCTGGACAAAAGTGGAGAGCTTGAAGACACAGCCTTATTTATTCTTTCGGACCACGGCCTCCATATGGGCCTCAACTTTGCGTTTTTGAACAGTGGCCAGATTGAGCACAAGAACCCGTTTTTTGCCATGGTCTTGCCACATTGGCTGCGTAATTTTGTGGATAACCAAGTAGAGGCTGGACTATCCGTGAATGAGCAGCGTTTGACAACCCCCTTAGAAACGCATTACACGTTGAAGACGCTGGCTAGCTGGCCAAAGTTTGATATGGCAGATTACAAGCGATCGCTATTTAGTCCTGTGCCTGCTGGAAGAAGCTGTTCTGATGCAGGAATTGGATCAAACTTTTGCATGTGCAAAGTCTGAATTTTAGTTAAGCTTGCTCAACCACTGCCCGGTTATCGACAAAAGTATTTTCACTAATAGAACTACGGTTAAAACGCTAAAAGTCATAAATATATCATGGCATTAGCGCCCCCTGTGTATAGCTATAGTTAGAGCCTCGTTTATCGATTACTCCCAAGCCTTTATGGATTTACTATATTTACTTGTAGTCACACCCGGCATTAACCTAAACATGAGAGGACAAGACAGCAAATGAATTTTTCCTCGGATAAGTATATACTCAAGTGGGCAAGCATAAACATATAGGCTTAGGAAGGCATATCTGGGTTGCTATACGATTTAGGTGCTTCCAAGCCTACACGCCTGGCTGTTTTTTCAATTCTATCGCTCTCGCACATTTTCGGATTAAATGTTGCAAGAAGCTCTTTATGCTTCCTGTTGTTCGTCAGGTAAGATAACACATTCGTTGCAGCACGCATATTTTTATCGGCTGTTGTTGGGGAATCGCACGATGCAGCAATCCATTCAAGTCGAAGCTGGGTAGCCCAAGCGCGGTTATTGCTAGCATTATTAAACTGGCGATTAACCTCACGCAGGAGGTGGCGGTATACGCGAAGCTGTTGTTCCTTCATATTTTATATCCACAGCAAAACAAGTAGAACGAACCAAATTCTCATAATATGTGGCGATCAAGGGCACTCTTTGATAGACCAGATCTTTTTAGATACAAAGTTCATTTATTAAACACCTTAATGGAACAACGTAGTATGGGCGAATCGTGCAATGCTTTTAGAGCAAAACAATGTTTTACGCTCACCCTCAGACACATGGGCGGTTTAATAAGAATGTAGAATAGTTAAGATAAACTATAGTGGGCCACCCGCATCTTGAGTGCCAGTATATCCAGTGATCACAGCAGAAGCAACAGACCAAGGCAGAAACGCTGATCGATTAATTACCGTTTGTGGGCTTGGAAGTGTTGATGGAGGCTGGTTTC
>KZ303498.1:62747-160007 GCA_002705745.1 Coemansia reversa NRRL 1564
TTTTTTTTTTTTCGCAATATATTTTTAAGCCTCCATAGCCTTCAAGTTGTCTTTGGCAGTTCTACCGGAACGCATTTAACAGCAAAGGACTCCAACTTTGACAAATAGAATCCCAGTTATGAGTATTTTAGACCTTCAGCAAGCTAACACAAAACGACAGATAAGGGACCCGCTTGCAACTCTAGCTATGGTTGTCACCAGGGCGAACACAGCACGGAAAGCAGAGCATGAAGGGGTCGAGTGTATGAGTACTGTGGCTTCACAGATACCAGAGGCACTTGTATTAGTAGCTAATATTCGTCGAGGGCGACCAAAGCGGACCAAACAAGAGCAAGTTAGCGCTGCGGAGCGAGACATGGTGACCAGAGGCTATCAACAGATCATTGAGCAGATTGCACACGACGCAAGTGAGGACAGCGGTGGACGGAGACGGCAGTTTGTATGCACAGTGACGGGTTGTGGAAAGGTGTTTTATCAACGAGCACATTTAAATATTCATATAAGATCACATACCGGGTACAAGCCATACGCCTGTCGGTATCCAGGATGTGGCAAGACGTTTCCGCAACTAGGTAATATGAAGACTCACGAGCGCACGCACACAGGAGACCGTCCGTTTGAGTGCCATATTCCTGACTGTCACAAGGCGTTCTCGCAGCGAGGAAATCTTACAACCCATCTAAAAAAGGTTCATAATATTTTAACAAGGCGTTCTCGCAACGAGGGAATCTTACAGCCTACCTAAGAAAAGGTTTACAACATTGTTATACGTTCCAAACAGAGTGAAAAAATGCGCAAAGTCGCCATTGATGTTCCTAACAAGTTCTGTAAACTGGTTGGAAAATGGTAATCCCTTGCTATCGTTTAGTTCCCCGGTTTTGTGTTTTTACAGAAGCTATCGGGATACATTGAATGGGTATGGTGGGGTGTTAAAGTTGGAATATACTGCAAAAGTTGGCATGTTTATTCTTATTGAAGAATGGAGAAATTGATTGGGACTACATTGAGATAATGCCTGACAGCTTCTGTATGTGATTGAGAAGAAGGTCACCTTGCTTAATCATGCCTTGATACTGCGCGTTTTTGGTATCAGGGCGGTTGGTAATCACAATGCCCCCGACCTTGTCGATGACGCAATGCAGACGTCCGGCAGCGACAAAGCGAGAGAGCTCCTCGTCAATAAACACCTGCGTAACTCCAAATGCGTCTGCCATCGACTTGATGGTGAGCGACAGATAAGACTCGAGCAGCTGCGCGTAGCTGCGAATACGCATCTCGCGGGTAAGGAACCGGTGATGCACAAAAAGATAGCGCGACACATTCAAGTGGTCGGTCTCGACTCCGGCCAGCGCAACAAAAAAGTCTGCATACCGGCAATCGTAGAGCGAGCGCAACATCTTGTCGACATTTGGAATGGCCCCAACAACCTCGACCACTTCCGGCGCATCAATGACCTTCTTCTTGATCTCAGATCGAGGCATAACAACAGCACAGGCAAGGGCTCCATGACAGATAAACTCGGACATCGACATCAGCTCGGGACTGGCATAGGTGCTCAGACACTCAATAAACAACGTGCTGGCCTCTTTGAACTGCCGCTGGCTACAGTACCAGATGCATTCAATCGCCTTCAGCCGGTTCCGGCGGTCCCAGTCGCCGCCCTTGTCAACCAGCTCGTGGGCGCGCTTGATCTCTTTCTGGATCAACTGCGGCTTGTAATAGAATAGCGCGAGTCTAAGTTTCCCAAACACAATATCGAGCTTCTGGTTAAGCGTCGTGGTCGCGCGCTGGAGAATCTCTTCATATGCTGCATGTGCCTTCTCTTCTTCGCCAATCTGCGCTAAAAACACTGCCCGGTGAATGCTGCTCTCGTTCTGCTCAAGATCTCCCTGTTCCTCTTTTGCTTCTTCCACTTTCTTGTCCAGGTCAACAAGCTCTGCCTCGCTCGCGGTATTGAGCTCCTTCTGTAGCGCTGCGTTCTTCCCAAGCACGCCTTCTGCAACAAGTTGTGCATGAAAAGCTGCCATCTTGTCTTGTTTAATTCCGTCTAAAAGTTTCCGCAGTGCCTCCTCGCGCTGTTGGGGAGTGCCATTGAGTGCTGCAAATTTGCTTTGTGCCAGTGCCAGCTCTGGCTTTTTAGCGAAAACAGCGCCATCGGACATTACGAATAGCAATCAATAAAAGATACCACAGGCTGTCTGTTTGAGATTGCTGGTTGACAAAAGGCGATCTAATAAGCACGAATTCCGGAATATACGAGCTGAAATTACGTCAAGCGAAGTAGAGATTACCCACACTGAATTATGCTTTCAGATGCGCGACGTGCTGGCGTCAGCATTAACTAGAGTAAGGTATCCATTGATTAAATTAATTAGCTTGCTGCCTACAAGGCAAGGAAGGCCGCGTCATTCATTGCTGCTGGTCCACTCCTCGTCCATCCGTATCACTTAGAGACGCTGACCTACCTTGTTTGTCTTTCTGCTCAGCTGCAAGCGCCCACCAACTGACTTGGTTATCTTCTCTAATTTCAGCACCTTTTTTCTTCCATTCTAGTAAACCAATCCAAGCAGCGATTTGAATCAAGTAAAGGCCAGCACTAATGTCTTCTTTGCTTGAACAGGCGCATAAGGCCGCAAATCAATCGCCACAGCAGGCTGTTGAGCTTTACAGTTCTGTTTTGTTTGCTGAAAAGGCGGAAAATGTCAGTGCCGTAGACCGCGAGACAGCACTTTTGTCGCTGGCAGTTTTATTTGAGCGGATGCAGGACGCAGCGGCGTTAACAAAGCTCATTAATGATTCGCAGTCATATCTTGCCACGGTCTCCAAGGCCAAGTCATCCAAGCTAATTCGCACGCTTGTTGACAGGTTCAATGGAATTCAGGGCGGCCTACAGGCGCAAATAGGGACATGCAAGAGCATGTTGGAATGGGCGAAGAGTGAGAACCGGGAGTATCTACGCCAATCTCTGGAAACGCGCCTTGTGTCACTTTATCTGGATAGCCGCATGTACACCGAGGCGTTGGCGCTTACCTCGCGATTGCTGTCAGAGTTAAAGAAACTCGATGATAGGATGCAGCTAGTTGAGGTACATTTATTGGAGAGTCGTGTATATATGGCTCTGAAGAACCTTCCAAAATCCCGTGCTGCGCTGACGTCTGCACGTACGGCGGCTAACAGCATATACACGCCACCCCCTCTTCAGGCTCAACTTGATCTACAGTCTGGTACGCTGCACTCGGAAGAGGGCGACTTTAAGACCGCCTACTCGTACTTCTTCGAGACTATGGAGGGTCTGAATGTGTATGCCAATCCTAAGACCACCAACGGAAATGCGGAGTCATCTACCTCTCTAACAGCACTGGAAGCGCAAGGTGCCTCCTCGGCCGCTAACTACGAGGAACAGCAGCTCCGTGCGTTTGCATACATGATTCTGTGTAAAATTATGACCCAGCAGCCCGACGATATCACTTCTCTATTTGCCACAGGAAAGACAGCAGCAAAGTTCCGCGACCAGCAGGTTGTTGCTGCGTTACAGGCCGTTGCCAAGGCACAGAAACAGAGATCGCTGGCGGATTTTGAGAAGGCATTGTCCGAGTTCCGTAACGAGTTGCAATCAGACGAGCTTATCCGCAACCATCTGACTGCGCTTTATGACACGCTAATGGAGCAGAACCTTGTGCGTCTGATCGAGCCTTACTCGCGGGTTGAAATTACACACGTTGCCAAGTTGATCGGACTTCCAATTGGGGTCGTGGAAAACAAGCTCAGCCAGATGATTTTGGATAAGGTTTTTTTTGGCGTCCTCGACCAGGGAAATGGGTGCCTAGTGATATTCCCTGAGCCTAAGCATGATCAGATATACGAGACGACGTTGGATACAATTAAAAGCCTTAGCAATGTTGTAGAGTCGCTATACATCAAAGCTGCTTCGCTATAAGGCCGCTAACATGTTTAAGCTTGAATGATTGTTCTATTTTTTTTTTTCATATTAGTGCTTCGTTATGAATATACGCAAGTTCACTTTTTGGATGCACGCTGAGTACGCGCAAACAAAATACAATGAGAGACTACATCTTTGAGTTGCCTTTTCACACGTCCAGCCGAATGACTAGTGGCCATATGCGCCGTGCATGAGAAAATGGCATTGGAGATGCAACATCTACTGCGCCATCGGTAAATACACTTCAAGGCAGGTCGTGCTAATATATTTATCCGCACAATGGCAGGCATGGCAGACTCCTCGCAGGCTTCAAGAAAGAAGGTAAGTGCGTGTTTCTTTTATTAAAGTGTACATGCTCTTATCTTTCCCGACTTTATCTTTTTTTTCTTCTACCTACTACTCTTGACATCCACTCTGCCTGTCAGGATCTCTACACCGGGGTGTTGCTGACAAAGAGCGGAAAAATAAAAATTTTGTTTTATCGAATGTCACAATGAGAAGGTACCTTACTATGTCCTTTTTTTCGACATGGTTGGGAGTATGTCTAGCTATGGCTCTTGGTGAAATCAGAGGCCACATAGATGTAGACTATAGAAATACATTGTTAGAAATCCGCAATGTTAAACCAGTTCTCACACTTCGAATCCACATGCTTCTTGGAGCACTTGGACGGCACCGCCGCAAAAACTTTTGTCCGTGGATGAAACCGGGATCCGAGTTCAAGACATTTGCACAGTAAGTATATATGGCAAGAAAAATATAAAGTGAGGTTGAATATGTTGGTCCTCCTCTAAGGTTACCCCAAGCGGAATATGAATATGACAGAAGGGATGTAGGTATTTTTAAGAGAAATTAAGTAATACGATTGTTAATACTCTACATTGTTATCACCAATCTAGCTATTCACGCGCAGCATATCTTCTTAGCAACAAATGGAACTGCGTTCCTAGCTGTCTGGTACCAGAGACTGTTGGAACTGTTGTCGATTACACTTGGCATAACAAATCTCCAGCCAGTGTGGGATATATAGGACATAACGACTATACGCGAATTATAATAGTGGCATTCCGCGGGACAGCAAATTCTGAAGATTGGATCCAGAACTCTGAGTTTTCGTTTGATTCCTGGCCACCACATATCCCAGGATCGATGGTACACCACGGCTTTCTCAATGCATACCAATCGGTCTCCGACAAGGTAACAAAGTCAATTAGCCGATTGGCAGCCAAATATCCATTGTACAAAATTGTGTTCACTGGCCACTCTCTGGGTGGAGCAGAGTCGGCAATGTGTGTAGTGGATATGCTGCACCAGAAACCCGAGCTGAAAAGCCGGACACACTTATATACATACGGTATGCCGCGGATAGGAAACGATATATGGGCTGATAGTGTCGACAAGCTTGGAATTCCGATATATCGAGTTGTGTATGAAAGTGACCTGGTTCCGCATATTCCATTTCAATGGCTTGGCTACAGACACTTTGCGCAGGAGGTTTGGATACATCAGAACAAAACTGTGTTTTGTGGCAAAACTCACGAGTCGTTACGATGTTCTGCAAGCGTAGCGCTATCTGATTACAGCGTACCCGACCATTCACAGTACACTATCGCCGACTGGGAGTTTTCAGTCTAGCAGGAAATGGCAAAGAAACAAAGGTATATGTGTGCTAAGTACAGAGTAATGTGTATTCAAACTATCACCAAAAAAAGCGATTATGTCTGTGCACATAACCTCGCTCGCAAAGACAATATCTAGATCTGATTTTTGTACTCGCGCAGCACGACAGGGATGCTGGTGGTTGGTATCAGGCCTACCTCGGTTATAATCACCGACACAAACTCTGGGGGCGTCACATCCTGAGTAAGGTTTAGCAAGCGTAGCCTCTGATTAGCACGCCAATCGTTTAGTGGACAAACCTTGTTTAGTCTATCCTGGGCCATGGCTTCAGACGACATGTCACTTGAAGTCACGCCGGCCTTAACACCCTTTGTTTTTTTCCCCGTTGCAGCCAGCTCCGCAGAAGAACTGCTGATCAACGAATTGTGATTGTTCCACCGAGGACGAACAGAGTATTTGTCACGAGCATATGCGCTGTATTCCATCGCTGAAAGTGAGCGGTCACTCTGCGGGCCAACGGGTTCTGCATCCGGGACTCCAGCCTTGTACATAAGTGCATCGGGAACACCAAGTTCGTTGTTAACCACTGCATCTAATTGGATGCGCTCGTTGAACTTGTACGTCTCACACGTAACAATGACTGGTACATGGCATGAGTGCGCTGATAGCGCTACCATGGCGGTGCCAGCACGCGACAACATATTGCCGTTAGCAAAGAACGCCTCAGCTCCCAAGAATACCTTTGAAGCATCGCGCATGAGAAGGCTCAGCGCAGTGAGCGACGCGTACGTCACGCCATCGCTCAGCCCGGTCGTGTTCCCACCCTTACTCTTTTCGTACGCGTTAGCATTCGCTGCCGTAAGCTTTGCTTCCTCAGCATCATCCGCAGAGTGCTGGCTCGAAAAGCCTGCCTCAACCAACCTGCGCACAAGGCCTCGGCCTTCGTGCTCTGGGCGTGAATCTATGACGATAACATGGAAGCGACGACCGTTTTTGCGAGCAGTGATGAGAAGATTCTGCACTGCTGAAGACGCGCCAAAAGTTAGAACAACATCTCCGTCCTGGATCTTCTGCGCGCCAGCGTCGGCAATAATATCACCCGCGGCAGTAATGCGTTCTTTGATGTAGCCGTCGATTTTTGAGATAAGCTGGCTTTTCGCCTCGTCTTCCTTCAGGTCGTGCGATGTGTGGATAATCTCCGACTTGAGCCAGCGGATTGCATTAGCCATGCCGATGCACATAGGACGCTGATGTACTAAGAAGTTGATTTGCGGAGACAAGTATCCGGTGAGGTGGTACACAAGAGTTGTATGCGGCGGGGTTGTGTAGTCTGCAATGACATCAATAAAGGCTAACATGACAGCCACCGTCCTGGCGTTGGACCCAGAGATGTCCATTGTGGCCATGCGCAGACCCACCTCCTTAATACGCGGATGAACAGCAATGCCGACTGTGCTGCCCGAGGGCTTTGGAAGCTTGCGTTGCCCGGCACCACTGGCAAACGGTGGCATTGCGTCATGAAGAACTGCGGCTGTGGGTCTTCCAGTAGCACCAGGAATCCGCACAACCGCGGGCTCGTTGGCCTCGGCAGCAACATAGTCATCCCTAGCCATACCCACTACAACCTGAGATCCCGGAGGAAACGCTGCGTTTTTGATTCCGGCGTCAAAGGCGCCAGAGTCACCAGCTCCATGCTCTGCAGCGCTATGGTTAGTATCAAGCGGCTGCCCGTGTGCCAGCGCGGGTGCAGAAGATGGTGGGTGCTGAGGCAAGTCAAGATGTAGATAAAGATACATGCGCTTGTCCTCTGGAACCATGCGCTTATCCATGCTCGCCTTAGCGTTTTTGCCTCCTACTGCCGCTGTTGCGTGCTGATTATTTGCATCGGTACGCTGCTCTCGAGTTTCGCGCCCGCCACCCGCTGTGCTACCTTGGCCCTTCCTCTGAGTTTCTTGTTTTGCTGCACGCTGTTTCTCTTGTAGTGCCCGCCGCTCTGCTTTTGTCAGTTTGCTCTTGGCTGCTTTATCGCCAACCTTTATGTTTTGAATGCCGAGCTCAATTTCCTTTAGTCTGCGGCGCTCCTCCTTTTCTCGTTTAGCGTTCTCCTTGACTGTCTCTGCCTCAGAGACAGCAACTGAATCCTCAGCAGGCTGTATTGCTGCTGGCTTCTTTGCCTCGGCGGCGTGCTTGCTCATTTATGACAAAACAATGAATCTAAATTTCCAAGTCAAATGATTGAAGAGTAAAAGTGTATTTTGCAAAAAAAAAAAAAAAAAAAATCGGCGTTGGCGTATGATTATTTTGGCAGGATTAGGCGTGACGGGTTTGCGCCATTTGGGAAGTGCATTTGTGTTGCGGGTGGGACTGTTGTTTGCGCATAGTCAGAGAGGTCGTTGGCAGTGTGGTTTGCGTTTGCGTTGGCTATGGAGTAGGATGCAGCCAATGGCAACTACCCCTGTCCTGCGACATGTTTAGCAGTCGCCGTCAACAGCACTGGCAATGAAAGCCAAGGAGAATCAATGTCTGCGAGTCGTGTAACGTGTTCTTCTTTCATGGAATTAAGGAGACAGACCATTGGATGTATCCACACCTGACTACACCCTCCTTTACGAGAATACGGGCGACATTAAGGTAAGTTGCATGTGTTGTGTATTATTGCTATGACATTGCTAAAAATGTCTACTCTATGTCTATTAAAAACTGCTACTAATATGTTGCTGTTCTGTTTCTTGGGTTTTTCTTGTCTGCTAATGCCAATTACGCACGCCAACCACGCATAAACTTTGTCTCTCACGACGCAAAACACAAGACCACTCGCTGCAAAAAATTACCTTGACCAACGCAAATATTATTATTATTATTTTTTTATGCGCCAATATTTTTTCTTAAAAACTGTGTATATAGTCTTTGGCGAAATACTGCAAAAAGAACGTGTAATTCAAGACAAGCGATAAAAACAGAAAATAAGATCAAATGGCACAAAGAGCTCCAGCAGCCTACTGCTGAGCGCATTGGACTCCTGGTCCCTGCTGAGCCTCCTCGTAGTCCTCATCCATGTCATCTTCGCCGCCATTCATCTTCCTCTGGTGGTGCGAATCAATTGCCGATAAAACAGCCTCTTCTTCCTCAAAGCCCTTGGGGATGCTGGGCACTGGCTCACGAGCAGGCAGAATTTCTTCCAGCTTCTTGATGTTCTCTTCTGACGTCCAGTTCGATTCAGGGAAGCGCACAGAGAATTTGACAAACAGGTTGCCCGGGTCGTGATGGCGGTACGACGGCATCCCCTGGCCCTCAATGACCTTGATCTCATTGGGTCTGATCACCTCCCCTGGAAGAATTGACACATTCAGTACACGATCGTCCAGGTGCTGGATGTGAATATTGCCGCCAGCGAGCGCAGTGAGAAGATCGACCTCGGCTTCATAGTGTAGATCGTCGCCACGACGCTTAAAGCGCGGATGCTCTTTCTCCTGCACAACAATGACAATGTCTCCCGGAATAATCCCTGGAGCCTGGTCGGCCTCGCCCTGGAATACAACTTTCTGGCCGTCCTTCATGCCGCGATCAATGTTGACTTCAAGCTGCTTGCGCTCGCTGACAACCTTCTTGCCGTTGCACTTCTTGCACTTGTGACGCGGATCAATCTCCTCGCCTTCGCCGCCGCATGTGCGACACTCGTGTTGAATCTGCTGAACCATGGGTCCCATTTGGCGAATCTCAGTCTCAACACCACGTCCATGGCATCTGCTGCATTGCTTCACAGCACCTTCCTTGCCGCCCTTGTCGTCGCAAGTTGAGCAAATGACGCTCTTCGTAACCTGAAGCTTAGATGTCTTGCCTTTGTACAGATCCTCCAGGGAAACTTTAAGAGCGTGAGCCATATCGCGCCCGCGGCGAGGACCGCTAGGTTGGCGCCGCCCACCACCATTGCCAAACATACCAGAGCCAAAGAACTGCGAGAAAATGTCCTGTGCATCGACGTCGCCAGGACCACCATTGCCCTTAGCTGCATCCATGCCACGAGCATCGTAAATTTGCCTTTTCTTCTCATCCGATAGAATCTCGTACGCTTCCCCAATTTCTTTAAACTTCGCATCGCTTTCAGCAGTAGGCCCGCCTTGAACCTTATCGGGATGATGTATAAGAGCGAGCTTTCGATAAGCCTTTCTCAAATCAGTTGGACTTGCAGTAGGTGCAACACCCAACACATCGTAAAGCCTTGTTTCGTAGACCATTGTAGAATGTTAAAGTATGTTATGTAGCCTTTTGTATGTCACCCGCTTGTAGCAAAATATGCGTGTATAAACGTGTGTATGTGCGAGAAAACGTTCACACAAATTCAAGGACTGCTAAATAAAAAACAGAATATAATAGATATAATAGGGAGGTTAGCCAAGATATTAGCAGAAGCAAGAAAATCAAATTGTAGAGCTTGTATAAAAAAAAGCTCAAAGTTGTTGGACTACTAATAAAGCCTTTACAGTCGCAAAATTAGCGACTAAAATTTGTGTAGAGGTGCAAAAAAACAAATTTAATCCCTTGCGATGTACAAAACTACACTGACAGTACTAGCAAGCGCTGTCAACAATTATCGGGTCATGTCTTGTCCAAATAAAACCAAGTACAAGTGTACTACATTCGTGCTTTCATACCTCTAAATGTGTAGTTAATTCCAGCAGATGGTAAAGTGACGGCAAAACACAGAGCAAAAGAGAAAGTCAGTCAACAACACAGAAAGCAGAAAAGGAAAATACTATGAAGTGTGCAAGAAAGCTCAACAAGGCCGAGATGCCAGCAAAGAAGGATGTAGAGCCTCAAAGAATTTTTTTTGTGACTGGCATCGTCAAATCAAATCACGTTGTTGTCAATGCTAGCTGAAGCAGACCAAAGCCCATTTGCCTGGTGTATTTGAAAAAAAGACCAACCCAAACAATTTTTGGAATCTACTCGCGACGTCAACTAACCAAGAGATAAATTTTCACTTTGTTGACTTTGAATACTGAACAACAATATACTATTGACTGTCTATGCACGCATCCAAGACATGGCAGAGCGAATGCGCATATAGTCGGGCATGCCCTGGATAGACCCGACGCCGACGGCAGCAACCTCCTGGTCCCAGAGGTGCTTGTAAGCAACCTTGCGGACGGTCTCGGTGTCGACCGCATCAACGGCAGCTGCAACCTCTGCTGGCTCCATGCGCTTTCCGTGCGTCAGGATCTGGCGGCCAATGTCCTCGGCTACAGCGGTGGTGCCATCTAGATTGAGCAGAAGGGAAGCCTTCAGCTGCTGCTTGGCACGCTCAACCTCAGCCTCGGTGACAGAGGTAGACAGACGTGCCCACTCCTTCAGCGTAAAGTGCACCAGATCGTCGAGCCGTGTAACGTTCTCGGACGTCAAGTAGATGCCCCACAAGCCAGTGTCGTTGTAGGATGTGTTGAACGACATGAACGAGTTTGCCAGGCCATTCTTTGACACAATCTGCGACAGACGTGAGCTGACGTTGTTGGGCGCACCCAAAGAGCGATCCCAGTTGCCGATAAGCGCCTGCAGCGTCAGCATCGAAAAGTAGCTCGGATGTGTCCATCCAACACCTTCAACCGCCAGCGCAATATGGGCCTGAGGAATGTCGTCGTTACGCACGCGAATATCCGAGCCCCAGAAGCGCGGGGGCGTATCCTTGCGTGTGGCCAGTGCAACAGGAGACTCGCCCGTCTTAAGCGAACCAAAGTGCTTTTCAGCAAGCTTGACCAGATCCTCATGCTTGATGCCACCTGCGCCGACTAGAACCATGCGATCCGCGGTATAGTTGCGCGAAATGTACTGCTGTAGATCCTTCTTTGTAATCGACAGAATATTCTCGCGTGGGCCCAAGATGGTATAGCCTAAAGGGCTATTCTGGAACGCAGTTGCATGCAAGTGATCAAACACAACCTCCTCCATGACCTTCTCAACTTCTTCTTGTTCGCGCAGAATCACATCGCGCTCTCGCTCGATGGCAGCATCGTTAAGCGTCGAGTTCTGCAGAATGTCAGAGAGCACCTCAACAGCCTGGGGAACATCCTTCTCAAAAGCCTTGGCATAATATACCGTCTGCTCGCGCGAAGTATAAGCATTCAAATGAGCGCCCATGTTTTCAATCAAGAGCTCAATGTCGTGCTGTGTACGCGCGGATGTGCCCTATTATAATTTCAAGTTTTAGAAAAGTAAAGCATACCGATGTAGCCATACCACAGAGACTGCATTAATTAGTGTGCAATGACAGATATTTAACGGTAGTACTTGTACGCGTTGCTCCAAATTAAGTATAAGACGCCTTACCTTGAAGGCCATGTGCTCGAGAAAGTGCGCGGAGCCATTGTCCTTGGCGGTTTCGCTGCGACTTCCAGAGTTAACCCAAACGCCGACAGTAGCTGTCTTGACTGTAGGGTTTTCCTCTGTTGCGATGGTAAAGCCGTTAGGTAAGGCAGTGACCTTGGTCTTGGTAGCGTTCACAGTCGCATAACGTGCCAGCTGAATACCGGAAGGCCGAGAAAGCTACAGCAACCAAAACAACAACAGCAACAAGGCAAAAGGCAGAAACTGTAATGTAGTTAGTGATGGTGGATTTAGTCGTGTAATGCTCCAAATTCTAAAATTGTTGACGATCCTGCTGCCAAGTATTGAGGACTCGTATGCATGGCAAGGCTTACCTTGGCCAGAGCGCCTCTGCTCAGATAGTTAAGAGCCATTGACTCGATATCGTCTAGAAACCCTTCAGGTAAAAGAAAAAGAGAATTCGAGGCGTCAAAAATAGGATTAGACGAAGCAAAGATGGGTGTTTTGCACAATCTTGATGGCTGGCAAAAAAAGGCGTTATCTTTGATTGCGGGGTAATCGCAGGATCAATGTCAGCTTGGGCCGAGTTCCTCTTCTCACCAGTGTTGTGGCAATCAAGGGACAGTGGGCTTCGTTGGACTCACAGGATGTTCTCATTGAAGTCTATAGGCAAAGCTGTAGATGTTTTTTGCGCACTACACCCTGTTTGCAGCCGCACCCTCTTCGGTACAGGGCGATGTATGCACATCTGCGGCCTGAAAAAAAAACTGGAAAGTACAAGATACAAAGATATTTATCAGTCGTTATACATGCTTTGGCTGGATCAGTATGGCAGTATCTATGAAATTCAGCCAAAGTACCATTATAATCGTCTTCAGGGTTGGCGTACCACTAGCTACTTGGAGGAGCGCTAAAAAGTGCAGATGGGATTGTCCGCAAAACATAGAAGGTATCGATGTGGATGTCTTAACGCGTGCCTCTCTTTTATAGCATGAGTAAGGACAGTCCTCAGGCGAGTGCGTGGACCAAAGTCACATCTTCACAATGCATATTTGATGTTTCGGTGTGGTTGTTTGCAGCAACTGCAGTCCCAGTGATGCGCTGTGTCTTTTGCTTTCCCCCCCAACTCTATTTCCGGACCCAATTAAGCGTTGCTAAAAACAACAACAACATTTGTTAGGAGATTGATAGTGCACAAGACAACATTTAGCGTGTTACCAATTTACAGTTCTATTAGCATAGGAATATTTTTTTTTTCATTTGGGCAGCTACTGCGCAAACCCTATTGATAGAAATTTTGCTTATGCGCCTACAGTGGTGGCGTGGCGGCACAATGAATTCGAGGAATTCGGAACAGCGAGCGAAGGTTGGTACAACAGCAGCGGCGGGGGACAGCACGGAAGTGAATAGCTACATTGCATCGCTCCAGCTCGAGCGCAACAACACAAAAGTTGGTCATATCAACCCGCTCCAGCGGCGTAAGACGCTGATGAAGGAGGCGCGGGACCCGCAAACAGACCAGAAAGCACTGGAGCAGGAAATCAAGCAGGTAGAGCGGCTTGCATCGCTGCTCGGACGGCGGGCGACGCGGTTCGATGGCAAGCGCGGCGTGCCAAAGGTCAACCACGATTTGGATGCCACCCTGGTTGGGTTTTTTGACGATCACGATGACAACGAGCGCCTAGGGGACATCCTGCTCAGCGGTGGGCACCGCACACAACAGACACAAGGCGGTGGTGATAGCGGTGCCGAAGTAGCGGATCCCAGGCTCGTGGAGAAAAGCATCCATGCGCCGCCGTCGGCACTGATTGCACAGCAGCAATCGGACACGTACAGGCACGCGGCGGACCCTTTTGAAGAAATTGAGGAGATGGACGTGGCCGAGTCGCTGACAGGTTCTGCCGAGTATCTCCCGATAGACACGTACAAAAGCGAGGAGGTGATGATTTCAAGACCATTCGACAGCAGCCCAGAGGAGCAAAGAGCAGCGGAGAGAAAGGGTGGCAAGACAGTGCTGTGCGCCGATGCACCTGAGTTGTCGGACGACGATGGCGAGCTGCTAGGGGTAAACCGGAGCAGCACGTGGAAGCGACAAAGCTTGGCGCTAATTAAGGAACGCGAGCAGCACGGCCCCGCATTGCCAACGATTGCAGACGAGGAAGAGGACGAGGACTGGGTCGGCGACGTCCGCGTCGGAAAGCGCGGCACAGCCGATCTGGGAACCCCCACGCAGCCTCCTGCAGCATCGGCAGTCGAGGAGTACCTGGATATTTTGGATTTTATGAACGCGACAGGAGAGTCGGGCGACGAGCCCCACCAGACAAGCGATAGAGAGGAAGGGCATATCAGCAGCGACCTGGATGGCAACCATGCAACCACCAGCGACTCGGAACTCGACCTCAGTGCCACTGACAGCAGCGAGAGCGACGCCGAGAGCGATGCACAATACTTGGCCCGGCTGCTTCAGCCGGGTGTGCTCACCGCGGCTAACATGGCAGAACGTCCGCTGCTGACGATCCCAGCTGGAGTTAGTGAGCCCGGGGGCGTGGATGCACATGACTGGTCAGATAATGGCTTGGTTCGGGCGTCCGAAGAGGCTACAGTGACTTCGACGGGCAGGCTGGGTGGCCGCTCGACATTGCGGCGGAATCGGCGCATTATTAGTCGCGGCGGCCGGTCCGCGAGGCGACCATCAAGGACTACGGCTGTCAAAGCGCCGCAAGCTGCGGAGGACACCGGCGAGTACCCGACCACGGCTTTGCCGTCGAGTGTAGGGCTAGCGAGTGCGGAGCCAGCGGTCGCCGAACCTGCAAGTGTTCACACTGATCGCTTTGCCGGCAAAGACAATGGCGACGCCGACGACAGCGGCAGTTGGTCGCGAGCGGTGGGGCTGGCCAAGCTGGCAGAGGATGCAATTGCAGCGTCTTCAGTGGAGACACAGCAGCGTGGGCGGCGTATTCGCCCGAGCTCCTCGCGCTCGGCGCTCCACAAGGCCCTGCCTCCAATACCTGATCGTGTGGTGCGTACGATGGAGGTTGCCGACGAAAAGGCCGCGGCCAAGCTTGTGCCACCGCTACCTAAAACAGAGCGCCCGAAGATTCCGCACGCACTTGCGGAGGACGGCCTAGCCACACGCGCCGACATTGCCGTCAGCGTCGAGCGCCCATCGTCCACACGGCTGTTTGGCGACGGTAGCCGCAGTGACGATGGTGGTACGGCCCAGGATCTGCGCACGTGGCTGCAGCGCACAGACATGCTGCTGCCACCTGCCAAGGCTGCGTCCAAGCCTCTGCCACGTCCTCCCGGCAACCCAGGTCGGTCGCCATTGTTGGTTAGTAGCCAGTTCTCTGCCCCCGAGCCTGGCGCCGCAAATCATCACGCGGCTGCGTCCCGCAACATGGCCAAGACCAGCTGTTGCGCTGCTGCAAAACTGACTCCGCTTCCTACCTCCTCTGACACCCCACGTCCTTTTTCCGCTAACCCGTCACTTCGTCTGTCGAATTCGTGTTCTTCCAATTCACACCCGGCCTCACCCAGTAACAGCAACCGGAATAGCGTAGCTTCTGTCGCATCTGCACCTGCGCCAACGTGCACAACTGCTCCCGACGACAGCAAATCGCTCGGATCCTCACAGCAGCCTCTCCCGATCTCAGGGCCTCATAAGCTCGCAAAACAACAGCAGCAGCAGCAGTACCACCACCAGTCGCAGCCAGTCTCCGCAGCGATCACTGATCGAGTCACTGCACTGTGCACCCCAGTCACCTCAAAGGACACTGTTACACGCGCTATAGCGCCTGCATCTAGCCAGCCGCCTATGTCCTCACCAGCCACATTCAGTTCCCTGCCTCAGCAGCAGCCGTACGGCAACGCCTACGCTGACGGTATCTACTCGCCCTTGTCTGCTATAGCAGGCCCAGCTGTTCTTTCAGCGCCACCGTGTACTGACGCCGCTGCCTCAGCCGCCGGCTCTGATTCGCTGCGTCCCGATGGTCTGGTCGAGCCCTCTGCGCCCATGCTTTTG
The DNA here is from genome assembly GCA_002705745.1 of Coemansia reversa NRRL 1564. Classification (NCBI taxonomy): domain Eukaryota; kingdom Fungi; phylum Kickxellomycota; class Kickxellomycetes; order Kickxellales; family Kickxellaceae; genus Coemansia; species Coemansia reversa. The sequence goes on from KZ303498.1 coordinate 78,647, forward strand.
GAGCCTACCGCACCCGAGCTTCCAAACAATTGGTCTGATGCCAGCCCCAGGAGCTACTCTTTCCCAGTGTCGGTTCATTATGCGCACTCTGGCCACTCGGAGATGGGCTTTAACTTCTCACCGCAGGCTTCGGCGGATCAAGAAGCATACTGCCCGACTGCCCCGCCGCTGCCGCCATCGCTGCCGCAGCAGCAGCCGCCTAGACTTCCCGAGAAACCACGCCCGTATATGCCGGATGTTTTCGAGCAGCAGCAGCTAAAGGAACAGCAGCAACAGGAACAACAATCTGCTAAGCTTCTGCCCTTACCTCCGTCTTTGTCGCCGTTGGCGCCCAGCACCGCTCATGTCACCGTAAGTACTTTCCCCACTGTCGCTCACACAGCCATTGCCCCCCCCCCCGCTTCTTTGAGCGAACCCACCATACTTGCCTTTGCTTTATCGCGTGCTTGGTTGCGTAGACATCCCCTCTACTCTCCGCTGCATATTTTTAGATTGGCCCTCGTCCAGCGGCCGTTTGCACAGTCTCTTCTTCGCCATGTGGTACGCGATTGCGCAAGCTCTAGCACAACTGGCTGCCCCAGGATGACCAGCGCGCTTGTCCCTTATTATTCACTCGCCTATTTTGGCCTGTTCGTCGGCGCCTGCTGCTTTGCATGCGTCTCCCGGCTGTCATCCGCGCCATGCTGATGAATATTTAAATACATCTTTCCGGCTCTCGGCTACCATATAAGGGGCCTGTGATGGCACTGGTATCAATTGCAGTTGGTTTCCCAAGTGCCCGCCTTCTCGCCCGGTTATCATGCCTTTTGCATGTGTGCGCACATGGTGCTTATAAAGCGGACTTGATATGTTGACTGCCTTCCCCTTCTTACCCCCGCCTGCTGCTGCCGCCGTTGCTGCCACTGCGTCTTTTTCTTTACTAGTGTACCGCCCACAAAGTGCGCCTTGTCGCTTATTAGTGTTTACTACGCACCTTCTTTGATATTTGCGTTTACTTTTTCTGGTATACCTAGCAAACTTGCCAAAAAGAGAAGGTTCCTCTGACAGTCTTTTGCCAAGTCTTGCAGCTCTCTTGCCTCTGCCCTTTCTAGCCCTCATATTCTCTTTTAAAGGGACCCTCTATATCTTCGATCTTCTTTTCAAACCTGCCTGCAAAGAACGCGCAAGTCCGGCCCACCCACACCTTTGGTGTTCTTTTGTGACACTGCTTGCACGTCTATGCTGGTGCGCCTTCCGATGCTGACAAGGTCGCAACTCACTCTACTAATAGCAAGGACTACCCGCTTTCTTCTTACTTTCTACAAATTTTGTCTGGCTTTTGCATCGTGTCCAACATCTGTGCATTGCGGCCAACGCTTCGTTTGCCCTTGCCGTACAACCTATGATATCACTGTTCTCCCGTGGAAATCGCCGGTCTCCGGACGAACCCGACAAACAACCATCTGCGTCACTCGTCGACCCTGGTCTGCCTATCCGCAAATCCTCATTGCCCGCTTCTCTTCCTCGACGACGGCGCGACTATTACGACAACGTGCATCCACCACCGCTTCCTCCTCGCACGCGCTCGCTTAACACGCACCCAAACAACACGGCTAATGCGGGGATTCCTTACGCACAGCAGATTGAAGACGACGAGAAGGCCAGACTAAACACAATATACAACGAGTATCAGGACAGCGCTTCATCCGCAACCCCGCCATATAGCGAGTCACACCGGCCGAGCCGGTCCAGCAGCATAGCCAAACGCCCGACAGCCGCAGCCGTCGCCGAGGCTGCGGAGGCTCTCCGCGTCAATACACATTTACAGGAGCTTGAAGATGGGACGACAGGCGGTGCAGAGCCAAAGGACTCCTTTTCACAGCCCCCGCCATCGCTACAATCGCTGCGTACTGACCAAGATATTATCGCAGGTTCCTCTGATACCGCACGTCTACAGCTGGAGAAGGAGCGTCAGCGTGAGAGCAAGCGCAAGGCTGCGCTATTTGAGCTGGTGGATACAGAGCGGACATATACTGATGATCTACGCATGGTTGTTGAGCTATTCTTGCTTCCAATTCAGCTACTGGGCAACCGAAAGATAGTCGATGTGATTTTTGGTGACATGGTCAAAATCACTGAGATGAACGGCAAAATGTACCTTGACATGATCACAAGGCTGGGGCCGCTTGCTTGTCTCGTGGACCCCAAGCGCGCAGGCCGCAACCGTAGGAAGAAGAAGAATGCGCTGAAGCCTACGAGGTCCTCGCACGCCTCTAATCACCCGCAATCGGTGCTGCAGGGCAGCTCCATCCGCTCGCCAACAACTCCCGTGCTGGTGTCGGTATCTGCGTCGTCCACAATGTCGCGACGCCTCAGCAATTCAAACGAGTCCTCGTATCCGTTGCTGCGCGCCTCAACCCACTCTTCTGGAGAGCCCGGTACTGTCCACGACGGGACATCGCTAAACCGGGTGGGCTCTCGTAATGACGACCATAGGTCACTTATATCTAATGGCGACGACATGTCCATCAGAACCAGCACTTCGGGTGCATCGAATGGCGCAGTATCGGGTGCCACTACAGAACGCCATGGCAGCTTTCGCAGCCTGGGAAGCGTGTCAGAGGAAGATGAGGACGATGCTTCCAGATGGTCTGAAAACCGGGTGCTTGACTATTTCCGGAATGTCTGCATCGGCGACGTGATGGCCAGCTACTTGAAGGACTTTTCTGAACATTATGCCCAGTACTCCGCCAACCATGACAAGGCGATTGAGTACCTAAAACTTGTGCGCGAGAGTAGCTCACGGCTTAACTTACGCAACGATGCTACTCGGGATGCTCACCAGAAACTGCTACAGACCCTGGAGCAAGCTGAAAAGGATCCCCGTGTGCGGCGCCTGCGACTAGAGTCGTTTCTGTTGGCGCCAGTGCAACGTGTCATGCGCTACCCGCTGCTTCTCGAGGCGCTGCTTAAATACACTCCCGAGGACCATCCGGACCACGAGGATGTAGCCCTGGCGCTGAGCATCTCTGGCAGCGTGGCTACTGAGGTTGACCGTAAGTCCGAAGAGCTTATGAATCGTCAGCGCCTGGCTGAGCTGCAAAGCACATTTGACTGGGCACATCTGCTGGGCGGTGTGCAGCTCAAGCTTGATACATTTACGAAGCTTGTCGGTCAGCGTCGGTTTGTGCGTAAAGGCCCGCTGCGCAAGGCGTCGTCGGGTAAGCACCTGTATGCAATTCTCTTCAACGACTTTATGATGATTACTATGTCTGACCGCCGGGGCGGCGTATGGTGCTACGAGCCGTACCGTCTGCCTATTCAGACGTATGACCTGCTTGCGCGAGAACCGATAAAGGACCAGTTTGAGCTTGTTAATTTGAAGAACGGCGAGGTCTTGCAACTCCGTGCTGATACTGCTGGTGAAGCTTCAGACTGGGTCAAGGACATTATGAAGACCGCAAACTACTGTTATGATGTCATGTGCGAGGCCCTCCGCTCTGGAATACAGGTTAGCAAGGTTAAGTCAGTTATCTCGCCTGAGGCTAGGAGCAAGATCTTAAGGGGGAGCAAGCCAATGGCGCTGGGCAAGCATCATTGAGCTGTTGCTGGTACTATTGACAATTTGTATATGTATGCTCCATAGGGCTGGCTATTGTTCTATTTATCTTTAATTTTTTCGCCAATTTATATTCTTGTGCGGTAACACTTTTAAATCAATAGATGTGAAATACTCTATTTTGCTATAGTATTAGCGTTTAGAAAAGATTATTTTGGTGGGAGTTGGTATAGCAGGTTTGCGCCATTCAAGTAGTGTGTTTGCGTTGTGCGCAGGGCGTCATTTGTGCATGGGCAGAAGTGCCGTTGGCAGTGTAGTAGGCGTTAGTTTTTGCGGTGCAGACTGATAAGCAGAGGGCAACAAGACAAGTTACATGTATTGTATTGTATTGCTATATCATTGCTAAAAACATCTATGCTATGTGTCTACTCAAAACTACTATTAATGTCTTGTTGATCTGCTTCTTGGCTCTTTCTTCTTGTCTGCCGACGCAAACTGTACCCGCCAAATACACACGCCAATCACGCACACACTTTGTTTCTCTTGACGCAAAACACAAGACCACTTCGCTACCAAAAATTACCTTGACCGACATAAATCTTATTTTTTTTCATGCGCCAAAAGTTTTTTAAAAACAGTATTAGAAGAAATATATTATTGCAACTAGTGCCAGATGTCTAGATGCGATGGAGGCACCTCTACCAGATAATGTTTGAGAGCTGCTTTCTGATTGTTCGGTTGTCTGTTCTGTGTGGCTCTTGTCGCCTTCTGAATCCTTGACATCTGCAAGTACAGGAGCAAAAGAATTGCCAACTACCTCTTTGTCACCAGCGGTATCTGCAGCGACGCTGCCATCATGACTAATACTAAAAAGTTGCGAGTATTTCCACTCCTTGTCGTCTGGGAGACCTAGTCGCACCCCATATGTACCCTCAGGGATGGTAGATGGGATGTCGACGGTGACAGAATTGATACCAGCGATGGTAGGCTCGGCTGTCTGCTCAAATACATGCACCAGCTGCGCGTTGTTGGGGTCGCCACTCATCAGGTCAATCTCGTATGACTCGCCATCTGGTTCACCAGAAATTCTGTATGAAATTGTTCCTTGCTCTCCAGGTACCCACACAGTTGAGGCAAGCGGCGACAGTATTGCCGAGATTTCAGCCAATGCAATTGGTAGTATACAAACTGAGTACATGACTACCAGCCGTATAAGCTTTACATAAAGTGAGGGTTGAGCAAATACAAGTATCATTTTTTTTTGCAATAAAGACTTGCTAGCGTGACAGTATGTATATTATTATATAGGTTAGATTGTTGTCTATATTGTTGGTCAGAAAGACTGTTTATGTTTTTAAACTAAAAAAGCACCCTGGAAGGAAGACTTTATATTTCTTGAATGTAACCTCAAACCGCTTTAGAGAATTTGGAACCACTTTTATGGTGGCTGCAGTAACTTGCCTAATGTTGCTGTTTCAACGCCTTATTTGTGCTGACAGATGTCACCACAAGATATTGGTGCAAGATAAAGATGTTCACGATATAACAGCAAATACCATGGTTTAAAACACAATATTTTTGATAGTGTATTTTTAATCCAAATGCTTAAGGCAAACATCTCATACATTTAGTAAAGATATGTTAGAATTGCAATTACAACAAGTAGATTTTATGCAAGTTATTTTTACCGACTATCCCTTCTATTTCTCTATAATATGACTATATAAATAAAAAAAATATGCGCATGCTAATATATGTATGTGCCCGTATGTTTTAAGAATAAGATGCACCATATTTGTGAAAGCGACAACAAGCTTCAATGTAGCCTGGAACAAGGGCAATGATGTCTAGATCAGATTGAGACAGATTCTTAGTGATTGTAGGGGGGAAGGGGCTGTACATTTGTGATGCACTGTTAGACCTCTCCGACATCGCCTCAACACGGAGGGGGGGTATAAAACGACAGGATATGAGTGGAAGCAGAAATTAGTGCACTTGTTTTTGGGAATGAGGGGGTGACCAACACAATTGAGGAAGGTAAAAGGAATATTAAATGTCGAAGGTGGCAGAGTGCATATGCACTGTACCCATGAGCATCAAGCAACACTCACATTTCGATGTATTGCGCTTGGTATATATAGTGAAAAAGCTAGCGGTTGGAATCTGGAGAACTTTACAATTATTCTCACCAATATTATAGCTTACCTCGTCTCATTTTTTGTTCTAAAGCAAACAGGAGTGCTAGAATAACAACGAATGTCGTCTTCAACAACACACACATCCTTATGACGCTATATATTTAAAGCTATTATAAACCTGCGTCATTTTGAATCCTACCCGTTGATTATATTATTTTCAAAAACTAACTTTGCAATATTATCATGCAATTACATGTAACAAGCTTGGCACGGCATCTCCCAGAGGATATAGTGCGCCAGATTATACTAGTTGCCGTTGTACCCGTCCTAGGTATCTACAAACAAGAGCCCGTTAATATAAATGCCCTGCTCTCGGTATGTCGACTATGGCGGACAGCAGCTCTTCCTATATACTGCTCTTGCATAACAGTGTGCTCATCTGCGGATAGGCAGTCAATCTACTGGGCACGCAAGGGACTGTCGTCTACCAAAGCGCACAAGCTTGGATGGCAAGGTTATGCCAGAGAAGCTGTTGTAGTGGCTTCTCACAGATCTGTATTTCTGTGCGAGTTGCAAGACGAGCTTCGCAAGCTAAAGGATAAATTTGTCAAAATCTCCCGTGTGCGGCTATGCCTTGTTGGCCAGAGAACAATGGATAATATGTCTCAAGAGCCACGCATAGAAAGCACGACAATAGACCCCGGGCCAATTTTTAGTGCACTGGAGGATGCGCTTCCAGATATTCAACAGATAAAAATTGAGGCAAGCAACGCGAGGATTGTGCATGCAATTAAAGCACCTGATAGCCAGGAAAATGGCAGCAACAGCAACAGCGGCGCAGAAAAGTGCAGCCACGTACCATCCATATCTACCTATTGTACACAGACCATATGCAGCAGAATTGTTTACATTGACGCTTCTTTCTGTCCCGCGCTTGCTTTTGCAGCAACCGCTCTGCCAAACCTGAGCTCCCTTGTGTTAAGTATTTCTGGGTCTAGCTTGGAAGATATGCTTGCTGTTGCGCGGCAGCAAGCAACTACCCTTGTCCGACTAGAGGTGCGCTATATCTACATTCGTGACTGCAATGGCATTGTGGAAGACCATCTTGGAGTGCCGGTGGTATACTCGCGCACAAAAATGCTTGTGTTGGATGTGCTTGGTGCTTTTGACGAAAGCGAATTGCACCAGAGAACTGCACCCTCAGGAACACCATTTCCACGCCTCGAACATCTCTGCTGCACTTCTGCGTATCCTTTTGCAAACAATGTGTTGCTGCGCGGGGCTCTACACTCGCTTCGCAAACTTGTCATTCCTATTGATGTATCCGTTGCTGGTTGGCTACTCTCAGAGAGCAGTAAAGAGAGCACAAGACCCTTACACAAGTATGCGCGGCTTACAGGCATCGAGGTGCGCATCATCACCCGCACAGATGCGCGTGACAGCAGAAACCAAGCAATACACGCACGCATACTGGATGCCGCTTTTCAAACGCCGCAGCTGCTGTGGTTGCGAATCCGCTATCCAAATTCCCAGGTTTCGGAGTACAAAAACTGCATTAGCAAGTGAAATATGTAATGAAAAAGTCTTAGCTTTAATTGTCTGCCTCTCCAAAAAATTAATAAATTTGTTTAATATTTTTACTTACGTGCTGTACTAGCATGTACAAAATACTAGAGATACATGCCAGCTCTAACACTTTGTAAAAGTGCATTACCGTTTTGTATTTAATAATATTGCAAGGTTAAATATTTACATATATGTTAGTAGATCAGAAGTGGTTGATTAGCTTGGCTAATAACCTCAAAATCCGTAATGGTCTAGTGGCTATGATTCTACGCTTTCACCGTAGCGACCGGGGTTCGATTCCCCGTTACGGAACTTTTTGTTGTTTCTGGCTTTTTGTTTTTTTTTATGCATTTTTAGCTTATAACTATAGCAAGCCTTTAACAATTTGTTTTTGATACTGTCTAACCACCATTAAAACTTTTTTGCTTAAGACCCTAGTGCACATTGCGAGACCACATACTTTTTATATGTTACATCACCAATGTTAAATGCTTTAATATCCACCTTTGGCATATCGGTGGTGACATCACCTTTTCTGGGGAACGCATGAGACTGATCCGCTTTATGCTCCACAGTACTAGTTGAAACTACTAGCATTCAGACTGCTATTTAAGTAGCCTGTGTAGCAGGTGTTATTGCATAACCTCCTGTTTGTTAATTGCAACATATGTCCACTAGTCAGAATTGTTTGTATGCTTGTCTGTGTCTAGAAGCAGATCTGCTTGAGGGTGGTTTAATGTAGACTTTGGTCCAAGGCTCTGACTGTTCTAAAAAGCAGTGAGATGGACCAAAGATTCTAGCACACTTGAGATGTACTATAATTTTTTTTTTTTGTGTTCCATTTTCGTCCTTTGTAGAGCGTGGTGCAGTAGCACGCAAGCTTTGAGGGGTGGTGGCGATCGCATTCTCGCGGGTATTGCGCCGATCCCTACCCTCAGCTTCCGGTCTCCGATTGGACCCTCTTTCTCTCCATTCCACGCCGTGCAGGCCAACTTCAGGCACGCTGGCATGACATTCAAGGCGTGCATCTGCACCTCCTGTCTGTTAATGCTGCTGGTTGAGGCACCAGCATGCTGCTTTTCTTCACTTTCTTTTTTCTTTCTGTTTCAGCGCTTCTTGATTAACTGTCGACTCTACTCTCAGCTTTGATTATTTTGTTTAGCCGCACCTCTCTAACTGCGTTGCGTTGTTCCGCCAAATACAAAAAATTATATTCCGACCTTGGTGATCAACACTATGGATGGCTTGCCGCTCTCAGCAATGGTGTCCGAGACGGAGACTTTATCTCCAAACACGCAGCTGAAGGTGCCACTGCTGCCGCCGTCACCCATGTCACCGGGGAACAGAACAGAGCATGCTCACAGGAAGCAACGCACAATGCATCTTAGCCGCGTATCTACAGATATGAAGCCAATGACGGCGCCCTGGCTATCTGACAAAAACCAGCGACAACAGAAGCAACAGCAACAGCAGCAAGTTTCTACACTACAGTCTAGCACGTCGGGGTTGCAAAAATTGCGGCTGCCCAAGCGCAGAACAATGTCGGCCGGGCGAGATAGCACGGTGGCTACGATTGTCAAGAATTCTGCTAGCGCAATGACCCGACCGATATTCGGATATATGGGCGAGGAGTCTACCGCATCGGAGGAGCACATCATAGCTATTGAAATGGGTCAGAGTCAGACAAGCAGCCTCGTAGGGACTCTAAACAACGAGGATTTATATCCGTTTGAGACAGAGCAGTCGCTGCATGTGAGAGGGACGCGTAGCATGAGCGCAGCTCGAAGTAGCATTGCGTTAAGTGCATCATCGCGGGCCAGCCTGAGCCACCGACTAAGCCAGAGCTCGCACCAGCTTATCTCATCACGCGCATCAGCAGTGACCACGCTACCTATTGGAACGCGGCCCCGATTCAATTCTGCCATGTCAGCATTCACATCGCATACCAATCACCAGCGGATAACGTCGGATATCTGTGGAAGAACCAGTAGTGCCGAGCTGACGATTCGGCTGAGCATGGACGCCAGCCAGTCGCGGAGCTACCGGATGTTGGTGGAGGGCGACACGGTGATTTCCAATCTGCGCGTGTTGGAGGATGAGCAGCAACGCATGGTGTCCGCAACTCAGGCGTCACTGGGGAGAAAATTGGTGGTTATGTACTTTGCAGCCACCTGGAGCGCCGACTGCGACGAGTTTACGCCGCTGCTGCTGAGTGTGTCATCGGCGCATCGCGACGATCTGGTAGTTGTGCATGTGTCGTTGGACAACCATCCAGCGGACATGGCGCGGATGATGGCTGGCACCGGGTGGTTGTGTGTTCCGTGGAGCGAGCACGGACTGCGTCAAGATCTGGCAAGACGCATGGAGGTTTCGGTTTCACAGCTGCCTAAAGTCGTAGTCATCGATGGCCACACGCACCACATCATCTCTGCCACTGGCTGTTCGGATATCGAAAGGAGACCTCTGACATGCGTTCGTGAGTGGAAGCAAAGCCGTGCTGGACTTTCATGGTGGAACAAAGCCAAACCATGGTAAGCGTCTGTAACCCCTGTCTTCTACCCACTCCTTCTCTCTTGTCATCCTATATGGCCCGCGTCAGTTTGGTAGATGCTTGCTATTACCAACTACCCGCCCCCTTGCTATATCTTTAAAATATTTAGGGTAGCATTACCTATTGTCTCCTCCCTATGTGCCTGAACAAATAGAGTAGAATTGCAGACAGTCAAGTGCCGCTTATATACAGCTTGACCACACATCGGTGGTATCTGTTGCGATTGATACTCTTTGTCGCCGCAACATATCTCCAGAGATGCTAGATGTGGAGACTGGTTTGGGCATGCCCATGATTGGGTGTGATTCTAGACCTACGCTAACTTTACTGTTTGCCATCATTTATTCTTATTCCGTTACTCGTGAGAGCATTTGTAGGTTTTCTGGGTGCTTGGTGTTGCTGCTGGTCTGGTACCTATCATTGTTTATACTCTCACCAAAATATTTTCCTAGAGCAGGTTTATAGAAAGGAGCCGAACAAGGGCGCTGAGCGTCGCGCGGCTACTGCAAAATAAAATTTTCAACTGTTTACGTGTCTCGATAATTTCCCAAATTACTTGTAAAAAAATACACGCGTCTGCAACCAACTAGTGTATCCAACACATCTTTCAAGTCGTTTGACAGATCAAGGTACACTATGATATATTTTCCCCCGTCTCGGGGATTGCACAGATAAAACTAAATAAGCTATTAGGGAAATAGAAAAACAGCAGGTAACAGGCAAGGGTCGCACAACCGTAGGCACGATATAATTAAGTAGTTGGCTCCTCGCAGCTTCTCACGGACAGCGCAGCACTGGTGGCCTCACGATCTGAAGCACAGACCTCATCCTCGCTGGTAGAATAGGATGACCCGCCATATACGCTCTCATCTACACTGTCAGCACTTTGGTCGGTGCTAGCGTTCGAGTCGTTGTCACTAGGACGGCGCAGATTGCCCGACAGATAGTCGTAATAGTCCTGCTCAATAAAATGACAGTTGTAGAAGTAGTTGAACTGGTCCTCATACTCGTGCCACGTCGCTGGATAAACAGATGACTGATCGTGTTCAGACGGGCTGGAGGCCAAGGCCGCAGAAGACTGGACATGGGGCGGAGCCAGCGAATGGATCTCGCCCATGGTGCTCATGCCCGACGCTCGTGGAAGCATATACCGCGGGCGCGGCCCAACATCCAAGGCACTCGCTCTGGAGCTGTGTTGACTGCTGTGGCTACTGTTGCTCGAGCCAACCCCACCAATGACATTCCCGACTTGGCGTTCTGAGAAATCTGGAGATGATACGCCTGATTGGCAACCATGAACTTCCTCCTCCGGTGATAAACCCCTTGAGAGTCTGTTGTTTGGGGCAGATAAGGGCGGTGCGCTGCTGCTGTTGCGGCTGGATCCATGCCGAGTGAGCATGGACCTAGCATATAGTTGAGTTTTGTGGAGACGGGGGTATTTGAAAGGGACCGCCAACAGCTGCGACAGCTGCACGGGTGGCGCTGGGGCTGGCGCCATCGTGCAACTCGCCGGAACTGCCGGCAGAATCGTCGACGGGCATTAAAGTAGCTTTGAATGACTTGCCAGCATCGCTGTAGGCAACATACTCCTCCTCGTCTACATCGCTCTGGCCCATTTCTTCACTTAAATCAGGCTCTGCGCTGGCGTTGCTATCTGGTTCTGACGGCGGCTGCGGTGCTGATGTATACAAGCCTTGCGCGTCGGCATGGGACAGTTTTGAGATGGAGCCCTTTAGACCAATGTTTTGGCGACCGATCAGCTGCTCCTGCACCTGCTCGATGCTCTTAAAGTAGCGGACGGTCTTGACATGCAGCTCCAGCGTTGCATCCTCGTCACACACGACCATTGCCGACGGATGCAGTTGCACCACGGACAGCGTCCACATGTGGTTGACGCCCTCTTCAATGCATTTTGCCAGTGCAACTGCCTTGTGTGCGCCAGTTATAATAAGAAGCACCTCGCGAGCGGCTCGCACTGTGCCAACACCGACAGTCAGTGCAAGCTTGGGTACCTTGTTGACGTCACCGCCGAAGAAACGCGCATTAGCCAATACTGTCTCATATGCAAGCGTCTTAACGCGAGTGACCGATTCGAGAGAACTCCCAGGCTCGTTAAACGCAATATGCCCGTCTGGCCCGATTCCGCCCAGGAAAAGCTCAATTCCACCGACCTCCTTGATCTTGTCCTCGTAGCGCTGGCACTCGGCTGCCAGGTCCTCCGCGTTTCCATCCAACATGTGTATGTTTTCGCTGCGAAGATTGATATGGTCGTAGAGATGCCGCCGCATAAACGAGCAGTAGCTCTCGGGATGAGTCCTCGGCAGCCCCACATACTCGTCCATGCTAAAGGTCACAACGTTACGGAACGACAACTCGCCGCGTTTGTAAAAGTCCACCAAGTGCCAGTATACCTCCACTGGTGTCGACCCCGTGGGAAGTCCCAGCACAAATGGCCGGCTGCGTGTCGCCTTGAATTCGTTGATTCGCTGCCGGACATAGTTGGCTACAAAGTGTCAAAGTTATACTTAATGTTGCATACCCGTCACCCCTGACGACACACAAAAGCGGCAATTAGTAAACAAAAGCACTTGTTTACAAAAACAATGTCGGTATGCGTGCTTCTACTACCAGCGCTTGCGAATGGACAAGCTCAATAAATTGCATAGCAAGCTGCTGCTTACCTGTGTAGTATGCCACAGCCTTTGGGTCCTCGCGAATGATAAGACGCATGTCTCCGCAGTTTGCTCAATAAAGAACAACACTGAACGCGCAAATGTAGTGTTTAGAAATAATAGGTTCCAAGGACCACAGCTAACGAAAAAATAACCTAGAGCAGCAATGACAGGAGAATGAACCCTGTCCGTGCGCAAATTGAGAGTGAAAGTCAGGAGGCGGGGGGAGGGATGTGGAGGAGGAAGAGGGGTGGGGGCAAGATTACCACATGACCTGTGCACCCAGAGCAAGGAAAATTGTGCGTGAGAAATTGTACAATACGCAATGTCACAGCGCTAGGAGACTTCTGGCAAAGTGTTGCAAAGCAGGGTTGCTCAGTGATACAATCAGTACGCCAGGAAAAAGTTGTGGTGCTCTCTGTAGCCTTTATTATCGCTCTGAACGACACCCAGCACTGACACATCGATATGAGGATTAATACTCACAATCAAATGGCAAAACGCCCGCAGCTCCAAGAGGATAATGATTGCCTTGCAGGCTGCCAATCACTCCAAAGAAGTGCTGTATCGACGCTACTCTGCGCGCACCACTGTTCGGCTATTAACACGGAGAGTCGTTGCCCCAACGCCCTTTGTCTACATAAGTCATCATGTCAGCCGCCTCCGAGAAATTGACCATCTTCCGCAGTGATTGGCTCCCAAGCCATTCTGTTGCAAAGTCAGCTGCCGATTGCCGTGGCAATAATCGGCATACATCACACTCTCGTCCCTTTCGCCGAGCGCGTGTCTCTGCCCATGATCCCCCCCACTGTTCTGGACTTCAGCTAGCAGCAAGCAACTGTTGTTATATGCGCGGTATTTTTCGCATATATAAAAGGCACTAGAGGATGATGGAAAAAGCTTCGAGGCTTCCTCTTCCCCGAACTTTCTTGCAGACGCCTCTTTGTCTCTGACCCCCACTTTGAGCACTCTAGTCTATTCTGCTTGCCGCACTGTTGCTGTTACTGCTGACCTGCATTTTCCCAGTAACCCCATCTGCGTGGCAACTTGTTCATCGCCTACATGCCTATTCACTTTAGCCGCGAAATGGCAGCTGCATCTATACATTTGCTTACATCTGGCAATGCACGAGGAGACTCCGGGCCAAGCTCTAGTAGCCCTATTACACAGTTCTACAACTGCCGGGTTCTCCGAGATCACATGCTAGTTGATGACTCGCTGTACATCCAGAACGGCAAAATCATTGATCCTACAAAAATGTTCTGGGACGAGCAGCGTATTCCCGACGTCCGCATTGACTGTAAGGGAGGCATTGTCTCACCAGGATATATCGATCTCCAAATCAACGGTGCGTATGGTTTTGACTTTTCAAACGACACAGATATAATTGAAGAGGCAGTCAGCAACATCTCCAAGGGTTTGCTGCTCCAAGGTTGCACGGCGTACTGCCCAACCACAGTGAGCTCACGTCCAGAGGTCTACCAAAAGGTGCTCGCCCATCTTGGACCGCGCTCAGGCTCTATCGAGAACGGTGCCGCAATCCTGGGCGCACATGTCGAGGGGCCATTTATATCACCGCAGAAGAAGGGTGCACATGAGCTGGCCACCCTACGCGTGGCTAAAAATGGGTTGGCGGACTTTGAAGAGTGCTATGGATTGGAAAACCTGCGCAAGTATGCTGCTTATGTGACTATGGCACCCGAGGTTGAAGGCGTCCTTGAGTCTATTCCAAAGCTCATCAAGGCTACTGGCATTTGCATCTCATCGGGCCACTCCAACGCAACCACAGCAGTGGCAAACAAGGCACACACAAGCGGTGCAAATATGATTACCCATCTGTTTAACGCCATGCACGCCTTTCATCAGCGCGACCCGGGAGTTATTGGGTTGCTAGGCGCTTCGGAGCCAAGGCCATTCTACGGGATTATCTGCGATGGAATCCACGTTCATCCACACTCGGTTATGATTGCATACTATGCCCATCCAACCGGTGCATGTCTGGTTACTGACGCCATGTCGGCGCAAAGCTTGCCGGATGGCTTTTACAAACTCGGCGAAATGGATGTGGATGTCCACGGCGGCCAAGTTTACATCAAAGACACTGACACAATTGCTGGGTCGATTATTACACTTGCCGAGTGCGTGCGCAACTTTATCAAGTACACTGGTGCTTCAAAGGTTGAGGCATTGGAGAACGCCACGCTTCATCCCGCTCAGATGCTCGGAATTACTGACAGAAAGGGTACTTTGGCTCACGGTGCCGATGCAGACATTCTTGTACTTGACGACAACTTGTTTGTTCAGCGTGTTTTTGTCGCCGGCCAGGAAGCCACGGATAAAAATGTCAAGTTTAGAAAGAGGCTTTGAGCTTATCAGAATTCTTCCAATACAATTGCATTTAAACTTGGAGCCACTTGCTCAATGCCTCAAACACCTTTGTCGCGGTCGGCTGCCACAATTATACTGTTTTGGTAGGCAACGCGTATTTATACTTGGTTGTATGTCTGACAATGTATAGCGAGTATGTTCTACACAATCCCTTTAGAAGCAACCCCACTTGACGCATGTTTTACTCGCAAGATCTTCTATGTAGGCGCGGTGGACGCTTTGGCGTCATATGGCTGCTGGCTACCTCTGGAGGAAACTCTAGAAGACTAGGAGTCAACAACAGGGAACTCATGGCTATTGACATTGCCCGCACATGCACCGAGATTATTGTGCCTCCTGTCCCACTATCTCTTCGGTTGTCATCGACATTGCTTATTGGCTTGGTGCGTGCGCTGGCTCGCAAATCAGACCTGCTATTCTCGGATTGCCATTCCACATGGTCTAGGATTCTAGCAACGCCGTGGATCACAAGCAAACAGGGCTTCGACCCCTTTATATCTGCTCACACAACCGTTTCCAGTACACAAGTGATAACGCTGCCAAGTGTTTGCTGCCTTGAATACTTGGATATGCCAGACGTTGTGGATGCCGTAGCAATTGATGAGCCAAGTCGCGCACACGCAGATAGCCAGCTTCAGATCTGGCGGGAGCTCGGGTGGTTAGGCCCAGTGACCATGCCACGTCCGTCATCCCAAGATAATATATCATCGGCGCAACAGCTAGACGGACAGTCTTTTACAAGCAGTTGGTCGTCGCTGTCTATTCCCGATCCACTTGCCTATTGCAATGAGTCTGGGGGTTTTGATCGCCTGCATAGTGCAACTCCTACATCTGCGAAAGCTATTTGTCTAGGAACCACCTCAATATCTGCTGGCAGAACTCCTCCTCCGGCCATCGGCCAGCGCGGCGATCCCGCCAGCCATGCAAATGAAGCTAGTCCGGACATAGGTCTTGATGAGGCAGACAACGCTGAGTTTTATTTTGATAACAACGGGAATATACATTTCACGTCGACCGAGCTTGGTGGAACTTCCCATGGACTTTCTACCGTAGATGTACACACGGAGGAGCTAGTGCAGATCACACCCAATTTGACAAGGCAGGTTATGTCTAGCGACGTACATCTTATGGCAGGCACCAACTCTAATAGACAGGTGCCACGGGTCGACGCTCTGGTTGGCTCTAACAGAGCCACTGTTACTGGGACTGTAGACATTGATAATCAACACATAGATATGCCTTGTGATGAGAGTTCAGCTGCCTGTCATAGCCATAGCTCAGTGTTTGAGGGCGATGAATGTGACAACAACACGTTTCAGCTTCAGCAGCGATCCTTGGATGTGCTTCATGTGTTGGAGGAAGTTGAAGATGACGTTCTTCACAATTGGAATGCATTGGTAACACACCCTCCAGTACATATGAGAGCTGAAAGTGGTTGCAATAGCCGTACAAATCATGCCAAGCGGCGCCGTCTAAACAATGGCAATTCTGATTATAAGCACTGCGAAAGTGAAGGGTGTACATATGAGTCTCGGGTTGAGGCTTTGTGGGCAAGGTCGTGTTTCTGGGACAAAGAAATGCTCGCCAAATCCGCCAGCACTCTGGGTATGCGCGCTCAGATACTCGTCCGCACCCGTGCAAGTAATATGGCTAATATCTATGCATTGCCATACAGTATCGTCATGGAGCAAATTTTTAGGCCACCTCTTTGGCAAACTGACGATGCTCGATCAGCAGTCAGCGACATCTACAACAGCCCCGATCAAGGTAGCGAGTGGCTGGACAATATGGACGTCCCAGTAGACAGCCCAAACAATGCAGAGTTGCACTTTGATGACAACAATGACTCGGAACTTGAGCTTGGGCGTGGTGGTTCTCCTATTGCCAATTCGCAGAATAATGATGAGGATTATCTCCTAAACATGGATCTTGATATTCCGTGGCTTCAGCCAGAAATTCTAAAGGAAGTAAAACGCCAGCAAAACATTACACACACACCCTCTATTCGGACTGAATCAAGCGTAGATTATATACTTAACCGGCAAACCAGTGGATCTCGCCAAAGCACGCCAGCATCGCATGTACCATCGCTTGATCCACCATCTTCTGACGACGGGCTAGACATCCAACATTTTGAGCTAGCTGCACAGAATCTGGATACTATGTCAGCAACAAACAATGTACTTGACACGCGTGGTCTGGACTCTTTCTTGGATTTAAGTGCGCTCAGCGCAAAAGTTGGTGACAACAATACTGCATTGCGTGCGGCAGAAATGAATCACGAAGCATTGTGCTTTCACAGATTTGTGCTAACTCGGATGCGCGACTGTAGTAGCGACAGGCTCAGCTTTAATGACCTTTTGCCATTGCCCTGCAGAGCTCGGCGTGTAGCGGCAAGAGCTTTTGTTGATTTACTACAGATGGCAAGCAGGTCTGTGTTTAGTGTCAAACAGGCGATACCCTATTCAGATATTTTCATGTCCTCAAGTTAGGCATAACAAGTTCGTTGATCTGCATAATAGCTGTTCTAAGTAGAAAACGTTTTTGTTATCTTGAATAAAAGCAATTTTGATTAAACATACATTAAACGTAATCTTCAAGAAAACTTAAAAAGAATGTATGTTAAGAAAACATTTTCTTGACTTGGAGTAGAGATGTTGTGTGTATTATTTTCTATATAACTTGGTATTTATCATCCTTAATGCAAACCTCCCAATAAAGTGTACAATTGCGTATGTGTTTATTTTTCCGATACTGTTTTACGACACAATGCTTAGTTGTTTCTGGGTTGTTTTTAGACAGTTGATTCTATGTTTTTAATATTTTTTATCTGTGTTGCATATTATTGTATTGGCAATTACTTTTATTCGGTTTAAAATCAGAAGAAAGCAATAAATTATGACTAAATTTTCGATACAATGCTATATGCTAGATGACGTTGGCTTACCAATTCCACTTTTTTTTTTATACAAACCAATCAAATGTCTTCAAAGTGACTAGAAAATGTTGGATATCGCGCATTCACTCATTTTACTAGCGTTGACCATGGACAGACGAACAAAAGCTAACAAATTACATATAGAGAGGATAATACATATTATAAACTGTTGTAAAAGTGTAAAACAAGGTAGATGGTTGAAAGGTTTTTATACAGGCGTGTGTGGACAGGAAAGTAAGTATAGGTGTCTATGTGTCAAAGCCCTCGTTAAGCATTGTTACATTCAAGGCCTCACCAAAGCGCACAGAAGCGTCGGCCGAAGTTGCCACAGAGAGCATAGAATGCACTGCCCTAATCTGAGGCTCAATTGAGGATATCGGCAGCGCAAGATCTACTTTGCTGCTGTCGGAATTTCTATCTGAATTGGCAACCTGCAGATCTACGGGCTGCTGTATGTTGTTGTACAAGACACAATCATCATTAAGGATAGCTTCATGGAGCACCTGCGTCTTTTGGGTGGATGGTAACTCACAAAGTGGTGATTTGGCTGCATTAGCCACCGTACCTACGCTGGTGCGGAAGGATATGGATGAAACGAGGCTCCATGATGCTGATGGGCTATCTGAAAAGGCGATGATCTCTTCTGTATGTGGGCGACTGGCACTGCGGATAGTTTCAACATCGCTATCAATAATATCCAACTCCTCAATTGACAGCAGAAGAGCAAGTGCCATTGGTGAAGCATCGCTGGACATTGACCGTGGGATAATATTACTGTTGTCTCTCACGCTGTCTCTGCTGCTGTTGTCAGTATTACTGATTCTTACTGATCTGGACCCTGACAAGGATGCCCTTTGATGCGGTTGCAGAGCGCTGTAGTTTGCGCCTTTGTCGGACGATATCGATGGCGTTGCAGTCCTGTGCTCGATAGACTCAAGGCAACCGATGCTGCTATTGGAATCGCTGCTTCTGTTGTCTGACGGCAGTCTAAACACGTCCTGCAACCTAGGAGCACTAGCAGCCACACGCGTTGAATGAACAAAGTTCTCAGATGGTTGGCTGCAGGAAGAAACGGTAGTGTCGGTGGGCACATCCAATCCCGAGAAAAACGCCTGAAACAACAGCGACGACTCCTTCAGGCTGCTCATTGTGTCTGTGACTAGCATAGAAAACACGTCACTAGTAGGCCGCTTAAATAGACTCTGCTTGGTATACTTTTCATTTGCAGTGCTATTGTTAGCAGTATCAGTTTGCGAATGTGCTGTTGGGTCCTCGTAGGACAGAGACTCCAGATCAACCTCTTGACGGGCGAGAATCTGAAAGTTTCGGAGACGCTGCCTAAGCCCTCTGCCGAATGACCACGCAACCATAATTGAAATAGCCACCAGGCCAATGTTGAGAGCGAGCAGCATGGCCAGAAGAATTGTGATGTATTTGCGGCTTGTCTCAAAGGGATTCTCCACTCCAGACAGGTGCCCGAGGTTGACTATTACCAGCTTGTAGATAAAGAAAGCAAGCGCCGCAGAAAACGCGGCAATACACCCGTACATAAGCCAACGAAGTTCCTGAACAGCTGCAAACAAACACAAGCACAGTGCAACAATGGCAGCAACAAGAAGAAATGTATGCTGCACCCAACTCTCGCCACCGCCGCCAGACAGTGCTGCAGTCTCTGCCAGCTGTAGCCAGAGCTCAAAGAATAAGAACCCGCTCAAGATCACCAGCAAAAGTAAAAGTTGTTGGCAGAAAAACATGCGTTGCATCTTCAGATCAGCCCCAAGTGCCCGGTACACTTGCCACCCAAATTCTCGTTTCAGATAGCGCCACACTACCCAGCCCTTTGCCAGACATCCAAGCGCCAGCACGCCAATGCTGACTGCCTGCATTGTCACGGTGCCCAGTCGCACCCCACTCTGAAGTAGCTGTGCTGCCTGAAGTGCCAATAGAAGCAAGTCAAATGCAGTTGAGGCAGTTGCCAATGGCTCGCTTCTGACATAAAGTGCCGAACAGGCAAGCAATAATGCCGATGCCTGCCCGGCAATAAAACCGCCATCATAGAAAATATACAGCGAGGACTGATGAGATGGATTAGATGCAAGCTTGAGGCGCTTTATAAAGCAGCTCTCAAATGTAATGTTCACCACAGCTTGCACAATTGCAATAGTGAGAAAGACTTGCAAAGGCCACGACCACCGGCCGCTGCGCAAAAGCGGCAATGTCAGCATTGAACTAGATAACGACTGCAGCAAGCGAGATGTGTTGCTTAAATATTAAAGATTGAGGGTTGGGGAGAGTCAAGTAAGTGTCAAAAATAGCAGATATGGATAACAGTGCAGAAACGTTTGTCCGCAGACATGCAAAGCAAAAGATAGTCGTAAAATAGAGGTAATCAAATGAGTGAGGAAGAGAGGAGTAGAGCGAGAACAGAGTTTAGTACCAAAGCGTACTAATGGACCAGCGACAATGGCCGCGTTAGCGCACAGAGCAGACAGCGTGGGGAGACGGGGAGGGGAGGGAGACGTGGTGAGAACAACCACAAAAATCGGACTATCCACAATCGGTAAGCAGCAACATTAGAAAATCATATACAATGCTTTTGTAAACTAAACTGTCGACAGCAACAATCGCAGACTCTGAACGCCAGGGAAGCGCGCATTGAGGCGACGAGCGGTCATTGTACTGCTAGTATTAATGTACACAAAGGCTTCGGAAAAACAAAACAGCAGCCTAATGAGAAAATATGAGAAATTCTAAAGATGGAGCCCATCAGCGTTCCAGCAATCAGTCGTCGGTTCTGTACAGCGACTGTGATCTATTGGCACTATTGGCAGCAACAGAGGCGGCAGTGGCAGTGGGCGAGCCGCCAAAATACTCTGAGCGAACGGCAGAAGAGCGCAGATAGACGCTTTTTTGTATGTCTTCAGAGGAACGACGAGGCACTGGGTGTGCAATGCCATAAAAGTTCCCGCGCAAACACCATGCAATGGTGTTAATCTCTCTGTGGGTAAGGCCCGCAGAACGCAGATAGCCGCGGATAGAGCCGTAGTTGGTGCGGATATGATGCAGCAAGCTAAGCATCACTGGAGCCGGCGAGTCGCAGAAGGATGACGGCAGGCCAACAGCGCCCATGTCCAACATTTCCATGCGCTTGCGCACAGGCGCTAGGTTCTTCTCAGACTGCGCATAATCCTCAGCAATGACGTAGTCGTCGACGCCCAGAATCCCCATGAGCAGCATAGCCACAATGCCGGTACGATCCTTGCCGTGCTGGCAGTGAAAAAGAATTGGATATGCGCATGGGTCAGCGAAGATGCGTAAAACAGCCGCAAATTCCTCCTTGCAGTAATCCACGTAGTCCTCGTACGAGCCCGCCAGTCCTCGTGGCGTCAGCACCTCGCGGCCAATGGTGCGGATTGCCTCAGCCTTGTTGAACGTGGCAAAGCGCAGGACAACCTTAATTTTAGTAGACAGCGGTGCATGTGCCCAGACGCACCTCTTGCGGTAGTTCTCGCCAATAACGTTGCAGCGGTAGCGCGTGCGCTTACCACCAAACTTGTTGGCAATGCACAGCTTGGCGCAATCGCTGCTTGACAAGGCGCGGTTCTGCGCCATCGCAGAACTTGTACTGTGGCCACCGCTGCCCTCCGACGTCAGCGAGCGCTGATGCTGACGCTGAGACTGATCATTCTGCCCAGAGTTCTCACGTAGCCGAGTAAGCGAAGACTCGGTGTGCACGCGTTGAAGGTAACTGAGACCTTTGAACTCATCTTCGTCTGTATTAGATCCATCGGCAACAATATGAGGCGTTATATAGTCTTGCTCGTATTCGCTGGTGGCTACTGGACGCAGACCGTAGCTCGTGGGCTCCCGATTTGCGTCGTCAACCGCATTGTGGTAGAATGAGTCGGTCGAGCCAGTGTGGTGGCTACCGGCGTCAGAGGCTGCCGTGTGGCGGGCGGCGGCAGCAGCATGGCCCGGAGTACCTGAGGAAAGCCTGGACAGCGTATCCATCACAGGTAACTGAAGCTGATCATCTTTATCCTCTTCTTTCTGTGCAGCAGTGGTGGCTACAGCGGCAGAATTACGAGTCTCGGGTATTGGCGGCAATGGCGCAGCTGGAGGCTCGCTCCTTTGGCGCACGGTGGAGTCGGGTGCGGGACCGAGTGCAGATGTAGGCGGCGCAGGCTTCTTGTCCCAGTACGAGCGCAGCATCGTCAGGGTTTCGTTACCCCATCCGAAAGCCGACTGCGTAAAGCTCGGATCCTGAATATCCGCGTCTGCGGGCGGCGGGTCAGAAGCACGGTTTGGGTAGACATTTAAGCTGTTGTCGGAAACTCTGGGGCGGCTAGACAGCACGTGGGCAGTGGCCGATGCTGGCAAGGGTGGCGGGTCGCAAGAGCGAGGAACATAAGGCCTATCAACCGTAACATTCTGGGTTTCAAGGGTTTCCTTATCGGTGGCGGGATCGTAGAGATGAGCTAGGGCGCTGGCTAGCGAGTCTTTGCGTGGGTCACCAAGAGAATTTCTGTAGCGCAACGAGTTGCGTTGCGACCAGCTGGAGCGGGACTCGCCGGTGCGCTCCCAGGGGCGAGCAGCTGCCTCGTAGTCGTGAGCCGCGACCTCGACAATTGTGTTGCGCAACTGCGTGGCGCGTAGATTAGAAAGCTTATCAAAGCTCTGACCGGCGGTGGGCTGCATACCAGCGGGGTAATGAGCGGTCAGAATGTCGCTTGCGCGGGCCTCAAGTTCGGAGCGCAGGTCAATGATGGTTCGAATGCCATACTTGGAGAACAGCGTCTTGACGTCATGCTCACCCGCAGATCCGACCTCGGCGGAGCGGAAGACAACGCCGGGCATTGGACCGACGTGTTCCGGGTCATTGGGTGACTGGCCCCTGCGCTGACTAGCCTTAAGCACGCTGACACCTAGATCGCGAAAGTTAAGTACACGGTCGCTGAGTAACCTGTTACCCATGTTGGCGCTAGCTGCGTGCATAGCGGCACTGCACACGTCGGCGGATGGCTTGATAGTGCGACTGGCAAATGGATACTCAGTGGCCGGCGACGAGGACTGCGACGAGACAGTACTGCTGCTGGCGCTGCTGGCACTAGCAGCATCTGCGCGGGCGAGGTCGCGACTAGAATCTCGATGGTGGCCGGCGGAGACAAAGGTGGGCACGCGGTCCGTGATGGGCGGAGCACTGGGCATGGTCAGCGATGACTCAGCGGCAGGTGGCGCAGAGACCAGCGGCACGTTGGTCGGCAGGCTGTTGACGGAGCGGTGAAGGCCAGAGCGATGTACGGGCTGCGGGGTATGTTGGGCTTTAGCGGCGGCTGTGCGGGCGATGTCCAGACTGTATTTGGCGTGGCTAGCCGGGTGGAGTGCCAGAGTGTCGTCGTCGGACGTCTCAAAACTGCCCTCGGTCGGTGCGTGGTGGCTGGATATGCGAGACGTTCGCTGCAGTGGTGTTGTGTTGAAAGCTGGGCGGCGCGTTGTGGGCAGAGCCGGCGGCGTGGTAACGTGCATAAAACGCGCATCCGTCGGCAACGGCGACGATGGAAGCGTATCAGAGTGTCTGGGGAGTTCCAGGTCCTGATGTGGGGGTGGTGATGGCGATGGAAGCGGCTGTGGGCCCTGGGAGCTGAGTGTAGTCCACTGGGCGTAAATCGCAGATGGGAAATTTTCCGGGGATGCTGGGCGAGATGCACGCTGGCGCCTAGGCGTTGACGGACGTCGAAAGCGCTGGTCGGGCGCAGAGCCCTCCATTATGACAAAGAATAATGAGGAATTGAGCTATGAAGACAGTGACAATTCCCAGCTGCAGATTTAAGAGACAAATAAGATTCAAAGCAGAAATGAAAAGCCGAGGCGGAAATAAAATGGATTAATAAATTGCTTAAGTAGACGGATAATAATTGTATGCTTTTGGGGGGAGACTTGGCATACATTTTTGCATATTAGCTTCTGACTATTTTTGGAGTAATCGACAAGCCTGGAGGGCACTGCATTTGCACATGGGCGGCGGGGAAGTTTTGACAGTGTGGTCGGCACAGCGGGAATCACCAGCATATCGACATCTGACTGTGAATAAATAGTTTATATATCCGTGAGTATGTTGTTTCGCTTAGTTATTCTTGTTTTGCTAGCATTTTATAGAAATCATGTAGTGACTATAGTTTTTATTGATAGTTTTTTAGAAAATAGTTTGTAGTGATTGTTTTGTTGCATAATATTCAGTTTGTGCTTACCATGTTATTTGACACATGTAGCTGACATTTGCTGATTATTCCTGAAAACAAGTGAAGTGTCTAGTCTCACTAAAAGAGATATGCTAGTGAGAAGATTAGATACAGCTAGCTCTGTTTTATTGATGTTGCATGGGCTAATGCTGTTGCTGTTAGCTATTTCCTAGTTTTTATTGCCAGTATTCTTAGGCGCCATTACTACGCATACCCTGCGACACAGGTAATAGCTATCGGCTGCTCTCTATACTGTATGTCACTCAAAACCAATACCATTATCAGCCACATTTCATGCACAAAAGATTAAAAGACAGTGCTTTTCTAGCTCAAACTAGCCTTTTCAATTACCACAATAATAACCTTCAACGCCAACCTTTTTTATGGCAAAAGAAAAGTACAAACACTTTTGCATTCCAATGGGTGGACATCCTAAGCGCAAAGTCTCAATGCACAAGATCGGCAGCAGCAATAGCAGCAGCAACTCGGCCTGCCTCTCGTCCGAAGACTACACACTCAAGCAACGAGTTTCCAGCAAGGCGGTTGGCGCCGTGCAGGCCGCCTGTAACTTCACCAGCCGCCAGCAGGCGCGGAATAGGCGTGCGGCTGGCATCATGTAGCACATGCGCATGCTCGTCGATACGGAGACCACCCATGGTATAATGCACACTGGGTGTTACTACCGCCCAAAAATACTCTGCGGCATCATCTGACCCAGTGTTGAGCGCCGGCGCCGGAAAGTTGCGGCGTCCAAACTCATCGGTGGCCCCAGTACTGCGCACGTGATCATGAGTCTCAAACGTCTGTCGCAGCACGTGCGCGTCGACGTCAGTGGCAACAGCGAGCTCGGCAAGTCCGGTGGCACGAAATACCAAACCCATGTGCTCATAAAATTTCAGTGCAGCGGTGCCAAACGCATTGGCGGCAGCCTGCGACAGCACAAGAAACGCCGCTGCGTCAGGACCGGCATTGGTGCCGCGATGGCGTGCACGAGAGTCCGGTGCAGCGCAGCAGCGTAGCATTGCTGCAGTGACATGGTCGCGCGTGTCCAATTCGTTAACAAAGCGCCGGCCGCGCGCATCAAGTAGCACGCCACCCGCGCCGCGCAGTGCCTCTGCAGCCAAAAACACTGTTGCATTGTGTGGCATACCAGGGCGCACAAACCCTGTCGGGTGGACCTGTACCTGGTCCATGTCTACTAGTTCTGCGCCTAGCGCCGTCCCCAACCGCACTCCGTCTCCAGCCGCAAATGGCCCGTTGGTTGTAGGAAGCCCGGCGACGTGTGGCGCATATGCACCCAGCATGCCATCACTGCCGCTACCAGCAAACCCGCCAGTGGCCAGTATCACTGCCGCCGACTTAATTGTGTGCTTTTCACTCTGTGTCTCTGATCCTGTATCCGTCTCTTTATTTGCCTTCGCCTCATATTCGACGCCATTTACTCCGCCATCGGAACCAGGCAACAGCGCAGTTGCGCGGGCGCCATGCAGCAACCTGAAGCGGGGGTGAGCATCCAAGTGCCGTGCCAACGCTCCAACAATGCCCCAGCCCACCGGCTGCGGTTTCCCGTCTGCTTCAGGGCGGCGATGCGTGCGCGGCGCGCTGTGCCCGCCCAGTTGTGCCACTACATCCAGGTCGACTGCAAAGACATCCTGCAACCATGCTACTGCCTGCGCGCTGTCATTAACCAGTTTTTCCACCAGCGTCGCACTGCTGCGTCCGCGTCCTGATGCCAGTGTGTCGCGTGCAAATGCTTCGACGCTGTCGTGGATGCCCTGTGAAAGCTGCGTGCGCGTCGGCGCGCCGTTGATGCCTGAAGATGCCTTGGCCGAGTTTCCACCTGCCCGTGTCTCTTTCTCAACCAGAGTCACTGTGACGCCCGCCTGCGCAGCTGTCATGCGCAATGCCTCTGCTGCTGCCGCCATTCCTGCCAGT
This sequence comes from Coemansia reversa NRRL 1564, assembly GCA_002705745.1. Lineage (NCBI taxonomy): Eukaryota > Fungi > Kickxellomycota > Kickxellomycetes > Kickxellales > Kickxellaceae > Coemansia > Coemansia reversa. The sequence goes on from KZ303498.1 coordinate 104,612, forward strand.
CCGCCACCTACCACCACAATGTGTGCGCGGGCTGCCATATGTGTGTTGTCTGTACTGTCCGTATTTGCCACGTAATGTCGCTGATCGCACAGGTGCAGAAGTCGGTTAAGTCCCAGCGAAAGTAGTCCTATTATCAATGTTGCGCCAAGAAGAAGCCGTACCATTGCTAATCGTCGTCTAAGCATGCGTGTGTGTCTTTCAATATTCCCCAGGCCGTGTGAAGAACAGACCCTGCCGCCGCTGCTCCAGACACGCTCTGCAGGCACAGCGGCGCAAGGGTTCTCTCATGCTGAATAGGATCATGCCACATTACCCATGCAGTATCAATCATGCCATACCAGCCATGTTTTTTACGTCACATCATCCCATCCCAAACCAAACCAAACTCCGCCGATCATCAAACCACAGTTTCGGTACATTAGTCTGTGGCCATGCTGCCAGTCTAAATTAACTTTGTTTTCTTTTCCAGCCTTCGCTCAAAAACGTGGAAAAACAACTATCAGCACGCATTCTCGCGCTCGTCCTGGTATACCTTGGCAATCTTGAATGCAATGTCCAGGCTCTGCTCGTAGTTCAGCCGTGGATCGCAGAACGTTTGGTAGTTGCTGGGGAGATCCGAGTGCGAGAGCTCCTGCGAACCGCCCGTACACTCGGTCACGTGCTCGCCCGTCAGCTCCAGATGCACTCCTGAGAGTCGGCTGCCTAGCTCCCTGTGGATGCTGATGCTCGAGGTGATCTCGCTGATAATCGCATCAAAAGACCGCGTCTTGTGCCCGGTCGGCGCCGTCGTGGTGTTCCCGTGGCAAGGATCGCAGCACCACACCGGCCGGTGTGCCGTAGCCTGCACCGCCTTGATGTGCGCCGGAAGGTTGTCTGCTATCTTGCCCGCCCCGTAGCGCGTGATCAGAGTTACCCGTCCGGGCTCCAGCAGCGGATCAAGGATTCCCAGCACACGCACCAGCTCTGCCGGCTCCATCGATGGCCCCACCTTAACTCCCACAGGATTCTTCACGCCGCGGAAGTATTCTATATGCGCCCCGTCCAGCTGCCGCGTGCGGTCGCCAATCCAGATAAAGTGCGCGGACATGTTGTACCAGTCGCACAGTTCTGGCGCTAGCGGTTTGCGTGGCGGCGTCGACGGCTCGTAAGGTTGTCTCCGCCCGCCCCGCTCCGACGGCTTGGCCACTGCCCGCGTGAGCGCCTGCTCGTACTCTAGCAGGAGCGCCTCATGCGACGTGTACAGGTCCACCGTACTCAGCGCAGACGTCTGTCCACTGCCTGTTGCCCCGATAACCCCCATAAAGCCCAGCGCATCCGTCAGCCGGTTGACAATTGTCTGGTACTCGTGCCGGATCTCCTCCTTGCGCACGTAGCCCAGGTCCCACGCCTCTGGCTGGTGGATATCCGCAAAGCCAGAGTCCAGCAGCAGCCGTACGTAGTTGATTGTCGACGCCGAGTGGAAGTACGCCGACAGCAGCCGCTGCGGATCCGGCCGCCGCTGCCCTGGGTCGATGCCGTTGACGTTGTCGCCGCGGTACGACAGGATCTGCTCGCCGTTCACCGTCTCATAGGCACTTGACCGAGGCTTGGCGTACTGGCCGGCCATCCGCGCAATCCTCACGATTGGCAGCCGCATTCCCCACACAAGCACTAGGCTCATCTGCAGCAAGATCTTGAGCTTGTCCTCGATCTTGGTCGGCTCGCAGTAGTCAAATGACTCGGCGCAGTCGCCGCCTTGCAGCAGAAACGCCCGGCCCTCTGCCACATCGCGCAGCTGCGCGCGCAGCCGGTCGATCTCTGGCTGCGATACAAGTGGCGGGAGGTTTGCAACGCGGCTGACTACTTCCTCCAGCTCCTTCGGATCATCGTACACGACGTCCTGCTTGATGGGCTTGCTCTTCCACGAATCTGGGGCCCACGCCGTTGTCGACAGGTGCTCGGGCATGGTGTTTAGTTTACTTGGTTATTATGAGCTAGTATGCTAAGTGATAGTCGAGGGATAGGGGTGCGAGAGGTATAAAAGCTAAACAACTGCTAACACAGGAAAGCTGCAGTCTGGCGAAATAGGACCCGAAGAGGCTTATTAAAATTTTCTCTGCGGCTGGTGTGAGTCAAATAAGAAAAGACACTGGGAAGCAACGATTTGCAGGCAGATATTAGTCAGAATGAGGCGCACTTGCTGAGCAGCGAGGAAGAACTACAGGGCAGGATGGCTTTGCTTTTATATGGGCCGGCTGTGTGGGATTCGCCTTCCTACGCCCACTAAACATGCACAAGTCCTCCAAGTGCCCATTGGACAAGATGTATGCAAACATATACACTTGGCAGTATGAAGGCAAAAAGGCCTCCACAAAAGGTTGGTGGTGGCATCGCTGCAACGCAAATCGCACCTCCACACCCCCAGTTAACAACCCGCCAAGGATATGTGGCGGCGGCTGAAGGAGCTGTTGCTTTTCTTGCAGCAAGCAGTGGCTGGCATCAAACGCACAGCACCCGCGGCTCCAAAATAAGCAACATCAGGGCAGAATACATTGCTGCAAGGGTCCCTTTTTTGCCTGAAGCAATCCCATACAGGCGTGGCGGCGATAGACCTGTTGGCTTAAATCAAATGTGCTGCGGAGCGTCCCTGCGCCCGACATCAACAGACGTCAGATGTCTAAATCTGCATCCGTCTTCTCCATATCACCATCTATCCCCTTGAATTAAACCACTCTACTTCTCCAATTGCAATCCAGTTATCAGCTAAGGTGCGCCTGTTGAATGCCTGGATGGCGCCATTCTACACCCCGGCAAAGCGGCGCCTCGCTGCTGACGACCCCTTTTTTGACATGGGCAACGCTGAGGCCGGCGCCCACTATATTGGCAACTATGCTGTCTGTGTCAGCCGCGGATCGCACATGACCGACATTGTGGAGTTGTTGCTTGAGAATTCAACAGCCCAGCCCCAGCAGACAATCACCTGCCGTGATCCGCCCTGCCACGGATCGGCAAGATTCCCTTCAGTGCCAGCATTCGAGAAGCATTATGACCAGATGCATCGCAATTGCTGCTCGCTCTGTAACGCGGCGCTTCCTAGTGCGCATTGGTTGGACCTGCACATCCAAGAGTATCATGATGCATTTTTCCGCGCCAGAGTCGCCAGATCCGAGAAACCTTACAGGTGCTTCTTGGAGGCTTGCACCCGCACGTTCTCGCGCCCACACAAGCGCATAATGCATATGGTTGACAAACACCATTTTGCCCGCTCCTTCAACTGGAAGCTTGTACGCACGGGTCTCCGCCCCACGGCCCGATTCTCCGCTAGGGCAAAGAGTACAAGGCGCAAAAATGCTGGCAACAAAGGCGCTGCTGTTCAGCAGCCGCATGAAGATGATGTAGATTCTCAGAATATGGATGTTGACCAGCTCACGTCGGAGTTTAAGCGTTCTTTAAGTGTTGGCGTTCCTCGCTCTGTTTCATTTGGCCGTCGCGGTCGCGGCAACAACAGCAACAGCAGTGGGCGTGGAGGAAGCCATCACTAAACCCGCGTGGATGCGATCCATAGTATGCACATTCACACCAACTACTTTTGTAACTTCTACGGCGAAAACCACTGCTGCCGGGTCTTCTGACGTACAACATATGTCTGTCTGGATTGTCCAATTCCTCTCTTTCTGCGCCTGTAAATCTTACACATTTCTCCCAGGTGGGAGCGAGCATTACTGAATGAACTTGAATAATCAACCATGCAAGCGACCCCTTAGCGACTGGGGACTCGATCCAATGTTCTGGACTTGTGCAAAGCTGTTTATCGGAGATCTACATGCAGCGTTACCAAGCGAATCTGCCTCAGCTTTTTTTATTGGCAACCAGCATATCATACGCAGCGCCGAGGTGGTGGGTGTGCTTGTGTCTGTTGATACAAGATCGTCAAAGATGACCACATATCATGGTAAAGAAAGTTTACGTCATATGTCATGTCATTATTATGTGTTATAAATGAGTATTTATCATGTGCAACCTGTATATGGAAAGTCCCCAAGCTAACATACACTTGGATTTGCATGTGTCTTCTGTCTATTTAGTTGATGACGGCACTGGCGTTATACTGTGTGTGTGCTTTGCGTCGCAAGATGAAGAGTATTCGCAGATGCCATATCAGAATTACGAGTTGGGCACAATGGTATGCGTTGAGGGCCGCCTGACAACATATAGAGAGGAGCGCCAGGTGGTAGTCCGTGCGATAAAGCCGGTGGATCCGGACTATGAATTAGTTGGCTGGTTGGAGCGTCTATCACTACGAAAGTTTCTAGCCACATCACCATTCTAACACATTCCGTTACTGTTTTATTTTAAAAAAACTATTAGCGCATCAAGTGAATAGCGTTTGTGATAATCGAGGTAATTCTTGTGTTTTGCATCAAGAGAAACAAAGTGTGTGTGATTGGCGTGTGTAGTTAGCGGGTACGATTTGCAGGTACAGTTTGCGTTGGCAGACAAGAAGAAAGAACCAAGAAACAGATCAACAAGAAATTAGTAGTGGTTTTGAGTAGACACATAGCATATATGTTTTTAGCAATGTCATAGCAATACAATACAATACATATAACTTGTCTTGCTGCCCTCTGCTTATCAGTCTGCACCGCAAAAACTAACGCAAACACACTGCCAACGGCACTTCTACCCATGCACAAATGACGCCCTGCCCACAACGCAAACACACTACTTGAATGGCGCAAACCTGCTATACCAAATGACGCCAAAATAATCTTTTCTAAACGCTAATACTTTAGTAGAAACATTAGCATTATGTGTACTGCAAAGCAGCAATATCATTTAATATTGACAAGCTACTACTAGTAAATCAAATAGATCCTCAATAAGTCAATGCTACTAAGAGAGGCTAAATTGACTGAACTAGGCATCTTTCTTGGACTCATTGCTGGTGTCGAGTTGCTTCTGGAGCTTCTCGCACTCATCTGCCAGACGCATGTACTCTTTGTGGCTTGACTCCGCCTGCTTTTTCAGAGTCTCCATATCCCGGTCCTTCCTATTCAGCTCCTCAATCTCCTTGCGGGCTTTGGCAAGTTCGCCCTTGAGTCTCTCCGTCTCAGCCTTTGATGAGCGCGGACCTGAAGAAACCAGACGTGGCGCTGTGGATGCATCAGCATTCTCCGATAACTGCGCAATAAGCGAATGTGTGGATATCAATATCAATCCCAAGAACATTGTGATTCCTGTCAAATACGTGTTGCGCTGCGCATAGAACTTTTGGAGCTTCTGCTGGCACAGTGAGTGCTCGTCCACAATCCGTGTACTTTCCTTTTCGTGCTCAACCTTGCGCAGCCGCATCACAGCGTCAGCAAACAGGAGGAATATAAAGCCAAACGCTATGCGCACGCCGTAAAGCACCCGTTGTGCAATTGTTGACCTCGACGACCACACAATCATCGCCCTCTTCCACCGCACCGGCATTGGCAAGATAAGCAAGAGAAAGACGCATATCTACATAAAAAACCAATGTGAAATCCCCTGTTCACCAAGAAAGTCGAAATTGGAGCTCGGTTTTAGTAAAGTAGTGGGTTCAAAATCACTCACGCAGCCCAGAAGGCACATTTGACTAGCAAGCTCGTCCTACCTCTGCCAACAACAAGGCAAACACACCCGTGTATTGAAGTGTAGCCATTTGAAATATTCTCTGTAAATCTAACCAGTTTACGAAACAAACAAGCAGAGCTGACAATGTGGACAAGCTCTCCAAGACTACTCAACCATGTTTCTTCCCCCCTCGTCCTCTCCTTGGGCTAATTTGCTGCACAGGTGCTGAAGGCCAATGAGCAGATGGCACATATATTTTCACGTGACTGCTGTGAATGCTGGCATATACGGCTTGCTCTACTTGCCCCAGCGCTTCTCGATCTTGGCATAACTGGCAAGCGCAGTGCAGACTGCATCGCCAATGCCACTACTGCTCGAGTCTGCCTGCACCAGCTCAACGTCCTGCAGCTGCCACGGCGGAAACTCTGGAATGTGTGCCAACTCATCGCACAGGAGCAGCAGCTCTGGATGCCTGTGGCCTGCTGAATCTCTTAGATAATCAGCAACAAGGTTCTCAGTAATATCGCTGGATGACAACATGTTACATTGCACCTTGTGAGCCAGCTCTTGAGATACTTTTACCAAGGACGGGTAGCCATGCTCGCGCGACCACAGTGAAATGTGTATATCAGGACGGTAGCCTGGAGGAACTGGCGCATCGGCGTCCGCACGCAAGTGTTCGGTGCGATTTTTACTGCCTAGGCATATGTCGGGCGTGCGACCGTTGAATGCTCGCGCCGCCATCTTGGAGTTGCGTAGTCGGGATGCAATGCTATCAAATAAGGCGCCCGCGCTATCTAAAAATACTTAAAGGGTAGTGCACATGTTGTCAGTATGAGTGTCGCGCGCACTGTTTCTATGTGGCTCGCAGCCATGAATAACGCATCTTGAAAAGATGTCGAGAATGCGTTGTGCTTACCATCTCGTGTGTATATGCTCAACCGCGGCACCCTTGCTAGAAGCGTCCAGGCACATAGTGCCTCGACATCGTCAACGCAGCTGGTCAGAAGGCGCTGCATTCCTTGGCACTCACGCACTCTGGCCTCTGGAAGAATGACAGCCAAATGTTCTGGACGTTGCGGAAGCGATGCCAGGCAGTCGCTCAGACGCTGGCGCCTTTCCATTATTGCATCCGTGTCGTTTGCATCCAAAAGCTCCTGGACGTCGAGACCTGCCTGTGTAAGGGAGCATTGCACCCATTTCTGAAAAGAGTGGTGTATTGCAAAGACCAGGTGTGCCGAACGCAATGCAAGCGTACATGCACCGTCAAATAATTGCTGCTTCATGTCCCGCTTATTCCTTCCGTCGCTGTTGCTGTTGCTGGCACTGCCCACTCGTGCTACCGCGGCCAGCAGCAAAGTCAAGACAACGCAAGCTAACGTCTGCATTCCCGCACCCATGCGCTCGGCTGACTACTTTTTTTTTTTATCAATAGATGCAAAATTTAAAATGTGCGCAAGTCTTGCGGAGAAGCTGGATAAACGCGGATCAAAAGAAGAGTAAAGGGATCCTGTGGGTGGGGGTGGACTTTGCGGGGCCTTGCTAAGCTTCATCTGCCACGTTCTCAAACTTTAACCGGTTTCGGCTTATTATAAAAAAAATCAGCGTATTGCAGCACCTTTTTCCGCACTTGCCAGGTCAGTGCTAAAATTCATGAAAAGGCAATGGCAGCGCAAGCCAGCATCAGGGAATGTTTACGTGCTGTATATTTAATGGCATAGCTACTGACATCCAGACATAAACCACGTCCGTTATGTAAGGGCTGGCATTGTTATGCGTAGTAACTGTGCTCAAATGTTGTTGTTATTGTTCCGTATTCTGTCAGCAGTAACACTTTGAGGCTCTCATCAATATAAAAGGCACACACAACAAAATAAAGATTATATATAAAGGATTGGATGTAAATAAGTAACATCTATCTAGCACCACCACATTAAAGAAATAACATCCCAATCAAGCTACACAGCAACATATAGCGATGTGTGGGCAGCCTCGGACATATTTTCTGGATCGGGTGGTTGAGGCGGCTTGTATGGAGCAAGCTCGATTGCCTCCATGACTTCAAACCAGTTGACATCAACAAGTTTTCCCTCAGCACCTAATGTCCAGAATTCTAAGCAGTTGTTTATCATCCCGAAGCTATATGGATTCGACTTTGCCTTCTCCATATCTGTATCTCGCAGATGAGTGTACCCGATGTTTCGCAAGGCAAACGATGGGTGATTAGAATCTGCATTCTGTGGCAACAGCTCCTCAGAGGTTGCAGTGTTGGACTGAGAAATAGGCGGCGGCCGCGAATCTGTCCCAGCCTGCGATGTGGCTGCTGCTGTGGGTGTCTGCTCTTCAACTGCCACAGTGCCGCCGATACCAATGATAAGCGTTCTAAGCCGAGAAGCTGCCCTCTCAACCATACTCTTGTGCTTTCCAGGAGCATGGTCGTGGCCGCGGTTCTTGTTCTTGCGTGGAGCCAGACGCATAAATCCAGTTTGAAACTCGTTGGTGGTCTGACCAATTGAAATCTGAACCAGCTGTGATACCAGCAAAACTATCACCCAAAGACAGTTTATCGATATCCATCCAGTTGACATGATCGTCCACGAATCTGACTGAAACAGGCCGCAGGCATAGTTGCCCAGATAGCAGGGCTGTCCCGGAATTGGATCATAAACAATATATACACTGTCCAAGTAATGGCGAACAAGCAATATGTACGTGATTATGCCACACGCAAGCATAATCAGAAAAGCCACAAACTGCCGATGGTTGTTGACGCCGATACTGTTGCAAGTCCATGGGCAATAATGGTCAAAGCGCGCAATGCAGTGTCCGCTGAAGCGACAGTGCTTTGAACGCAATGGTCGGAGATTGAGACATGTAAAGCAAAAGTGCTCTGAATCAAGATTTCTCTCCTCTGCCAACTTGCGGATAACCGGCGCCGCGGCTTGGATGCTTTCGTTGCGAGGAATAATTCCTGGATCCGCCAAAAGTGACCGGTAAAAATAGTACATACAGCCGCCAAATAGTACCATAAACACAATGTTGAGAAGTTTGTGCGTTGGAATCGGATTGTCGTCAATATATCCGCGAGTTGTCACAGGAAGCACACGCGTAACCCACGTAATCAATATATACAAGGCCGAAGACTGGAATATACTTGTCATGTATGGCAAGCGCTGAAGCAAAAACGCCGGCTGCTTCTTGGTAATATATCTGAAAAAGACATATTGCATGCCAGCGAGTACACTCAGACCCAATGGCATGCCGATAAACCAAGGATAAAGCGATACCACGTACAGACAGAGCCCTACACCGACCAGCGGCAGCAGTATAGCACATATTTCCTTGCGAAGTGAGCGGCCAAGTATCGTGTATCCAGGATCTGTACGGTCTCGTAGTATTGCGGCTTGTTTGATATGATCATCAAATGTGGCCTTGTAGCCATGCGATGCAGCAATATCGCAAGGTGTCTGCACATTTGTGCTACCATCTCCACCGCTACCATTGTTATCTGAACCAAAGTCCTTGAGATTGGGATCAGCACCCTTTGCAAGCAGCTTCACCTTGATGGATGGAACGCCGTTCATCATTGCAAAATGCAAAGGCGACTTGCCTGTCTTATCTTGCATGTTGATATTGGCGCCAAGATGTATAAGGAGCTCTAACATGTCTTGTTTGCACTGATACGCAGCCCACATCAGTGGCGTCATGCCGTATGTATCGACGGGATCTACTGAGTACCCCAGTGCTCCATACTGCGTGCTTAGCAGAAAGGTAAGTGTTGGAAGCATGTCTGAATGAACTGCTGCGTGTAGAACGCTGTTTCCGATGGAATCGCGATGGGCCGCGTTCGCACCGTGGTCGATTAGATACATGACAATGTTTAACCTTTGATGCGAAATTGCCCAGAACAGGGGCGTTGCGTCGTATTCCTTGCTAATAGCATTGACATTGGCCCTTCTTTCCTCTACCAGATAACTGATGACATCCATTGATCCTCCCAGAACAGCCAGATGCAGTACCGAGTTTCCCCGTTCGTCTGTCTTGTCTATTGAGATGTCCTTCTCCTCAGCAAAATATCTGACCTTTTCAAGGTCGCCTTTTTGTGCGGCTTCCCAAAAGGCTTCGTTTTCAGATTTTGCCACTGCCGTCGTCGGAGCAGCCTCGGGTTTCTGTGACCACGATCCTATTGTGCCAGTTGCCTCCTCGCTGGATAGCAGACTCTGTGCAGCCGTTGCCTTTGAAACCTGGTGCAGCTGTGATGACATACTACTTGATGTGGAATTTCTGCTCTGGCTCTCCTGCAGCTGAATAGTAGTCTCGCCGTCATCGCGATCGGTTAGCGTCGGTTCCTGTGATGTACGTGAGCTTGAGGACTCTTCTGCCCTGTCTGAGGCTTTGGAGCTGGAGCCATTAGAAACAGGGTCTGTGGGCAAGGTCATCTCGTACTAACAGACAGACCAAAAAATAAATTGCAAATGGAAAACACTTGGAAGTGAAAAGGGGCTTACTCTACCACAATCGTGTAGCAGCAGCAGCAAAGCGTCAGCGGCAAAGCAGTTCCGCTCTTTCTAGAGCTTCTTGGCGCTGCCACTATCCTTTTCTACTCTCAGGGCCCAGCAGAAAGAACCTTTCTCTCGAGCCAGCAGGAAAGCGGCTCGGTAACGAGTGAAGAGACATTGCGGCTCGAGACGTGGCAGTACGAGCCTGTTGTTAAGATGAGTTGCCTGCTATTGCCAAAGTCTGATCGGTCTTTACCTCGCCTTCTGGGTTTGTAATCTCACTTGACACTTTGGCATCTGAACATCTGTAGACTTTTGTGGAGCCCGTCTGTCGATTCAGTTGTAAAAGGGGAAAAAACCATGTTCAAGCAGCTTGCCACCTTTGCGCTGGCCCTAAGCCTACTTGCGTCCTACGCGGCGGCGTACACGACGGTTATGAAGCCTGTTTCGCAAGAGTGCTACTTTGAGCGTCTGAAGCAGGGCAGCCATTTCTCTATTACCTTTGAGACTGCCGGGAAGCTTCCTATTGACTTTTCCGTATGTACACAGCCATTATTTAAGGGGCACCAAACAGTGTCATTTGGGATGACATAAAGGCGTTTTACACTAATTGCATATTTCTATATTTTTTTGTAGTTGAACGATGCGCATCGCACGCCGATATACAGCATGCCACATACAGGAGATGGTAGTTATAGCTATACCAGCACTAGTGAGGGCAGGTACTCGTACTGCTTCAAGAACAACGCACCACATGAGATAGTAGTGAACTTTAACCCGCACGGACCCGAAAATGAGGTATTTCTAGCTAAACATGACGCATCGCCAGCGGAAAATGAAGTGCGCAAGCTTTCGCATAACATTGAGGAGGTTAGAGACCACTTTAACTTTATGTTGTTCCGTAACGAGGTTCACGACCAGAGCGTCTCTGATACACAGAGACGGATGTTCAACTGGAGCATCCTACAGGTGCTTGCACTTGCTGGAGTCTGTGGTTGGCAGATATACTATGTCAGATCACTATTCAAGATCCGTGGCGTGGTATAACCAGCATATGTCTTTAGTCATATAATTTCTAGGTTACTCGATGGTATTTAAAAGTATGTAAACGCAAATGTTTTTTTTTTTTTAAAGAGATACATGTTACTTTAGATGTTGAGATAAAGTTAATGTGTGAGAACGATGCGGTAGCGAGCCTTTCCATCATCCATATGCTTCAGCGCTTCATTAACCTGGTCAATTGGATACTTTTCGATAATTGGGCGGATGTTGTGCTCCACTGCCATCTCGAGCACCTTTTCGATGATTCTGTGACCGCCGATGAGCGAGCCAGTTATGCCGACCTCGTTCAACACAAACTCAAAAGGCGAGAACTGCATGTGGCCCTCAGGCAGCGCCAGAATAACAACCACACCCTGGTAGCGCATCCATGAGATAAACTCATTATACTGGTTTGCTTTTGAGCTGGAGGTAACCAGAAGATAATCCAGCATGTGGTGCGCGTTCTTTAACTCCTCCTTGTCGGAGGTAAGCACAAACTTGGATGCGCCGAGCTCCAGACACTGTTGCTTCTTGTTTGGCGAGTGAGAAAACGCATAAACTTCTGCGCCAAGTGCACGAGCATACTGAAGTGCAAGATGTCCCAATCCGCCAATGCCCACAACGCCAACTCTGTCACCCTTCTTAACACCCTTGCGGAGCATTGGTGCAGCTACGGTAGTTGCAGCGCAGAACAGTGGAGCAGCATGCTCGGGAGAAATGCTAGGTGGGATCTTGAAGACATAATTGGCGTCAACACGCACCGCCGAGGCGTATCCTCCTTGGGATTGCTCACCGTCAGCGTACTTTCCATTGTATGTAGGAACCATTTTTGGACAATGTGGATCAAGATCGTTGGAGCACGCCTCGCAGTCGTTTCTTAGACAGGCATACACTTGCGCTCCAACGCCGACAATATCGCCTTCAGAAAACTCGGACACCTTCTCGCCCTTTGTTATTACACGACCAACAATCTCGTGGCCCACGATTGCCGGGTAGCTGGTGCCCTGCCACTCGTCCTTGATCGTATGAAGATCGGATCCGCAGATACCACTGTACTGGATCTCTATCTCAACATCATTTGGGCCAATGGGACGAGGTTTGTATGACCAGGGCTCGACTTTGATGCCAGGCTTCTTGGCTGCCCAGCCGTGGATTTCGTTTATCTTTCCCTCTACCATGGATTACAACTGTAATGAGCAGAAAAATTGCGTAGTCACTAAATAAGGTAGTTTTGAAAAGCCCAAAAAAACCAGACTACATAAAGTAGGGGCCTTAAATAGTCAGCAGAACACTAATATTGAGTAGTACAGCATGATGGATGGATCTTTTTGAGAGTCTGAGCAATAACTGCCTTATCCGAAGACTTTGTTTACGCATGAATCTGATAGTGTATTTTATAGCCACCAATTATGCAGATATCGCTATCGAATAACTGCTTAGAAGACAAAATGGCATTGCTACAGACCACATCGGCAATAACTACATAACCAAATTGCAGTACTACTAATTTGGGTATGATTAGGATGAGTGATCAGCCGAAGAAGCTGGCTCAGTCAGATATTCTCGCCATGAAATATGAATGAGACAAACATTACTGATTGAAAAAGAACAGGACAAGAGCGACAACTAAAATTGATGCGCTGATCTACAGGCACGCAGCAGCCAGTGCAATTGCGCCACCAACAACAGCCATGAAGGTGGTGTGGGAAGTAGCAGCTGCACCAGTGTCAGTGTCCTCTGTCTTGTTGCCAGACTCGGAGCTCGAGTCTTCAGAGTCCTCGACAGTCTCAAGGCTGCAGTCGATGTTGTCAGCAGCGCTCAGGGCAGACTCGGCCTCCTTGCACGAGAGCTTGCCCTTACCAGAAAGGCTGACCTGGCCGTCAACGGTCTTAAGCGAAGGGAATGTGATGTTGTCAAAGCTGCCCTCAATCACAATGCTGCCAGGAATCGACTTGAGCTTGGGGAAAGTGTCTTTGCTGATCGAGTCGAATTTGGTGTTGTTGACAATGTTCAGCGACGACCCAATCTCCGTCAACTTTGGGAACTCGATTGCCTCAAAGCTGTTGCCGCTGAGCGTCACGGACTTTTCGGCGCTTGTGAGTGCTGGCACTGACAGATTCTTGAACGAGTTTGTATACAGCGAAAAGTCGTCTGACACGCTGCTAAGCTTGCTGATGTCCAGCGCCGCAGTGTCGGCAAACGATATGTTTCCGCCAACCTGGGTAAGCGACGAGAAGGTGACGTTGCAGCCCTTGCCATTGTTTGCAATGTTAATGTAACCAGAGGTCTTCTTCACTGCACTAAAGTCCAGAGCAGTGAGGTCAGTGTTCGACAGGATCTCAATGTTGCCAGGCTCCGAGTCTGCAAACAAGCCCAGAGAACCAATATGCGTGCCAATGATCTGGAAGTTCTTGGATGACGAGATGTTCGCATAGCTCAACTCCTTCAGATTAGGGTTGACGATGACCTGGAAGTCATCGACGCTGGCAAGCTTCGGGAGCTCTACCTTGTACACATTGGTGTTGTTGAGGATCTTCAGCGACCCAGCAGTCGTCAGGGCCCCAAACGACACGGTCTGCAAATCATACATGTTCTGAATCACCAGCTGACCCGTGATCTCCTTCAGACTGTCAATGCTCAGCGCTCCGATTCCGTTGATGCCATCAATCGTAATATCACCATCAAGCTTATCACACGAGTTGACCGTGTTAATATCGGCCTGGCTCTTAAGCTTTACGTTCTTGTCGCAAGCGCCTAAATTGATAAATACAATCACGTCATAGCCAGATCAGAAAATGAGTTTCAACAATAAAAATCCTTTATGTGGCTGCACTGCAGGCTTTGTTCATATTCCGTTCGCTGTTCACAATGCAGGTCGGACAGCACATAATAAAACAAATACAACTGTGTGAGACTCGCATTCTGCTCATCCTCGCAGTATATAGCATCTTATACTTTCGTGGTTGACAGAAAAGATGACTTACCACTAACAAGAGCAGCAATAGCTGCAACGGCAAGCATGCACTTCATGGCTTGGATTATTACTGAAAATTGAAATGTAAGGAAAGAGCGGATGCTTCGAAAGCTATATGATGTACAACCGGAAATATAAAAGACGATCGTATTTTTTTTTTTAGTGATACAAGCAACACAGAAAATAAATATAGCAAAGCAACCTGGGTTACAACAAAAAAAAAAAAAAGATGAGAAGAAAGAAAAAGTGTCCCAATGTCTAATAAATCAGTACATGTCCAACCCGGCCTCCCAGCAGCGCCATTGGTGGCAGAGCACGGAGAGGTCGCAAGAATAAAAAAAAAGGCATAGCAGTAAGTGGATGGGCCTTGCTTTCTGTATACTGCTTTTCAGACCGCATCTCTACAACATCAGCAGCAGTGTACAAGCATGAAAAGAAAATATGACAGGTCCTCTACTACCCTCTCCAGTACCCTGGACAAGCCGTGTTGTGCTGCTTATTTTTCCCCTCCGTATCTCCTTGTCAATACACCTGCAAGCCAGTGTATACAGAACTACTCACCTGTTATTAGCACCAGTCAGTGCAGATAAAAAGGAAAAAAGGGGAAACGGATGCTGTTGAAGATGCGGGAATTCGAGATAGCGTATTCGACGGAAAGGAGACGGTGAAGAAAAGTGGAAGAGAGCCGGATGCAACATTATTGCACTTCTCTTTAGGGACATCGTGCACCCGAGCCGAGCGCAGAGGTTCCTCTTTCTTACTTTTTGTTGTGTTTGGGCAACGCAAATCCACACAAACCTCAACAGCCAATCATCTGACGTCCTGGTCCATGCAGGCCAGCCCGCCATGCGGAAACATGAGCTACAACAGCTAACGTGCTATCGCTCCAATGCGGACTAACCGGCTCACTCCCTCATGTCCTCGATAGTTTTGGATTTCATAAACAACTGAATGGGTAGGAGAAAAAAAAAAAAGTTGCCAAAATGTTGGTTCTATAGCGCTATTTAAGACTCGAGGTTCAGGCCAACGCCAAACTTGTTCTCACCCTTGAGATGGTCCAGCTCTCCTGAGATAAGGAACGAAAACCCAGGTGCAATTTTCTCCTCAAGCAGCATCGAAACCTTACCAAAGCTGTCAGCCATGGCCCTAACGGTTGACGCAGCAAACTCGTACTTGACACCCACAGAGCAGCTGGCCTCACGGCGCCCATACGACGGTGCGTTGATCGCCTGT
The DNA here is from genome assembly GCA_002705745.1 of Coemansia reversa NRRL 1564. Classification (NCBI taxonomy): domain Eukaryota; kingdom Fungi; phylum Kickxellomycota; class Kickxellomycetes; order Kickxellales; family Kickxellaceae; genus Coemansia; species Coemansia reversa. The sequence continues at coordinate 119,936 of KZ303498.1, forward strand.
AGTTCCGCTGCAGCTTCACACTTCTCAGAAATCTTGCGCCAATACGACATGGACAGCATGTTCGTCCCTTGCGTCTGTGCAACCCACGCACGGTCTACCGACGGCTGGTACCGCATTGCAAACGAGATACTGGTCTCCTGTACCTTGGGAAGTGGGCTCTGGTACAGCAGCTCCGCGCCAATACCGAGCTTGGACGTAATCGACTGGAGGTAGTTGGCCATGTAGATTCCCGTGCCATCAACCAGCGACGGGTTGATAGCTTTCACGTTGGACGTATAGTCGGATCCAGTGTACTCGCTCTCAAGTTGGAACATTGACTGCGAATCTTCCGTAGTCGAGAACTGGGCCTGCGATTTTACCTGCAGTTTCTTTGTCAACGCGTGGTTAAGTCTCCCTTGAAAGTTAAACTCTGTGTCCATCTTTCCGTGCATCATCGTGTCCTCGTCCGCGTATACTCCCGCAAACTCAAAAGAAGATGGCTGTCCAGGCTGTCCAAGCTGGAACGTGTGCATTACCTGAAAATTCTGTGAGAGGAGCTTTGCAAGATCCGCGCGTCCGCCATCAAACATAAAGTTAGTCAACATTGTCGTTTTGAGTTCCTTGTTCAAAAATTCAAACTGCCCTGGGTTCGGTAAATCTAAACGCATACGGTGCTGGTTAAGCGCCTTGTAGTAATGCAGTGGGTTCCAGAACTTAAAGTGAAGCTCCTCCTCCAGATCAAACTTGGGCTTCAACCCAAGATCTGCAATCGTCGGCGCTGTCATACTACCTGCTGTCTGCGACTGCCCACCTTTATCTGCCACTGGCGGTGATGCGTATTCCATTTTCCGGTCCACGGGTCTTTTTTTCTTAACTTATTCGCCTTTAAGCTTTTATGCACTATCACGTTAGTGCTTTAAAAAAAAAATTTATCTTTCGCCTCGTTAAATTAGAGGCTAAAATTCACCAGCGCTGTTGTAATTCTTCTACACGATTGCAAATTACAAGCTCAGAGATAGTACGTCTGTTGGATTGATTAGCATCACTGCAAGGTTTGTGCGGAATTTCAGGATTCGAGCTGCGTTGCAGCGTGATAAGACTTGTCGTATGTCTTACCAACGTATTGTCAGTGGTCCACGGATCGGTAAAGTTAAGACAAGTACAGTATTGAAGCGGCCACCCAAAACAACAAAAAAAAAATGTATGTGAACAAGACAAAGATAGCTCAACCTCTCAGGCTTTAGAACTTTTTTTTTTTACGGTAATCAGGTTTGCAGCGCGCATAATCTGGTCTTGATTTGCTGGACATTTGTTGCTCCCATGAATTCAGGAACCGATGATCACGTGTCAATAACCACCAGAGATGTGCTGGAAGCAGCAGCTCCTCAGTCTCCTGTCAACACGCCGGAGATTGCAGATTTTGCATGGAAAGACAACCCTCCAGCTGAGACAGCCACGTAGAATTGCTGCCTTGTATTGTTGCAACCTAGAATCTTTAGTGAGAGGTCCAAACCAGCTTATATAACGAGGCTGCCTCCACCAAGAAAGGGCAGTTCCTTTGTTAGCTATTTTCATGTGTTATTTTATTACGTTGGTGTCGCTCATAAATTGCTATAAACCTAATACCTTCAACGCAAAACGCAACACTACTCGATACCAAAGAACCACCTTGGCAGACACAGATGTCGTTCTCTTGATGTGACAATAGATATTTTAAAATCTGTATATGTGGCTTCTCCCAGCAAAGAAAACAGATAAGTGAAACTAGTTCTAGAGCTTGGTGTCAACGTGCACCATCTTGTTCAACGTGTCCGCAACCTTCACCACGTTGCACCGAATGACTCGTACATCAAGCTTCAGTTGTTCCATAAGAACGCTGGTTGTCTTTGGATTTGAGAAAAAGTGCATAAGCCAGTACGACCCGTGCGTGTGATACTCCATATGCCGCTTTATACGGTGAGGCAGCGGTTGATTCCGACCGATATTGACAAATCCCCGAACTGCTCCTCCGCGATCAAGTACAGTTAGTGCTGACCTTTTTAGCATATCCCTTGTTGATGCCTACATAAAGTATAACCGCAAGATAGTGCAACTCATATATTATCAGTACCGCCAAATCAAGTAGCTCTAAAATAATATTCTCAGCGTATGTATCCTCCATGTCTCTACCTGTGTCATTTTTGTGCGGGAGATGCACACAAGTTCGTAAAGTGGCATCTTTAGCGAATCAATCCAAGCTCTGAAAGTTGCTCTATTCTCCCACTCCTACTGGAAAATTAGGTGGAATTTACAGACAGAAGTGTATACCAAATGAGAGAGAACGATTATAGAGAGAAAAGATAACAGTACATTTTATTGTGCCAAACGGTTCTGCAATTGTATAAAACCTAGGCAATGACTTTGCTGATCTTGATAGATCAAAACATATACTAAAAGATTCTGCAGATCAACAACGCGAGCACCGCCAAGTCTCAGATTCAACAATCGCATTAAAAGATTTACTTGGATTCTCTGGTCGCTGTGACACCCATCTTGTTGTACGTTTTTGAGAAAAACTGGACAAAAAGGTAGATAAGTGGAAGTAAGTACGCTGTAAGGGCCCACAGCCAGACGCGCTGTGAAGAAGACTGGCAGTTAGGAGTAACCATATAAAGTAGCACAAACGACTGCCCAAACAGAAACTGAAATATCTGGAGCGATGTCAAATACTGCTTTCCTGGCGGATTGATGCCAATTGCTGTCAGTGCATAGTACGTGTACATAATCGTGTGCACGCCGGCGTTCTCCCAGACTATAAAGATGCTAGCCGCGGATGAGTAGTAGTTTGCGAGGAACATTATTACAATGACGCCAGCGTGGTGGTAGATCTGGAGAAATGATGCCTTGCGGCCCTTGGCAATGATAATGGCCGTATCAAGCAGCTCGTAAAACTTGGATATATAAAACAGATACACATGTTTAAACAGTACCGTGTTCCACAGCATGCCGTCCATATCACAAAGACCACCATGCCAGCCCTCAGCTATAATCTTCTGAACAAATGCTGGAAACACACCCCAGAATGCCCATGCCGAGTATACCGCAAGAACCGTGTTGTGGATGAGGACGATCATCGTCATGGGCGCAAATACAGATTTTTTAGATTCCTTCTTTGGACTGGTATTTGTCTTTACAGCGGAGGGATTTGGAATGTTTTTAGCTACTGAAAGGCGCTTGCCTATTTTATAGTTAGAGTAGAATGCCAGGGTAGCATATACTATCGACACAAGCACAGGGACCTTCCACTGCATAAGTAATGGATACCACCCGCCAAGTGGTACATCGCTGAGCTTAACGTGTGTGCCGGCTGGCGGCGAGATGTGATAGTCCGATGATGCCATCTATCTGAAAATAAAGTGCTATATATTCTAATTTTTTTTTTAGCAAGTAAAACATGTTTTAAAACTGAAAAAGTCGCTATTCTCATATAAATACACACGAATAAGCTCCTCAGATGATTGTGAATTTAGCTCTTAAAAGAGCACCTCTGCTCAAAGGGAAAATAGCTTGTTGCTCTCACGTCCTAGATCCGATTGCGGCTGAGATAGCCTCTATATATTTATTGCGTGCATTTACATAGAAAAATTCAATTGAATAGCATCCTAGTCGAGAGTATGAGAAAAAAAAACACACCATACCCATTTGTATTCCTTTGGAAATAGTGTGCAATTGGGTGCCATAAAAAGTCAAACAGCCACACTTGTGGCTGCAGTTGTTGTATGGATATGTAGTACAGAGTATTGAAATATCTAGCGTGGAGGTTTTTTTTTCTTCATGACCAGATCTTTTTGACGAAAAAGAAAAATTCTGATGCGCCTAAACCTGCTTTGTTTAATAGAGAAATGCTCTTACTTGGGTGTCGCTCCCGATCTCCAGTATCAACAGACACAGAGCATCGCTTTGCATTAGATTGCCAACCTTACCAGTCACATGGTAGCTGCAGTAAGTACATCCTTGCTGTTTTATAAAACATCCTATGGCTAATTTGTTTAGTAGAATCTTGCATAAGGTGGTAATCATTTTGTTGTTTAAATAACATGTTACGACACTTTGGATGCCTTTAGAATTCGACAGGTGATTTTCCTTTTTTCTTTTTTTGTCAAAGATGCAACCGGTTGAAAAACGGCATATAATTGAGTTACATTCTGGTGTATGCGTTTTTATCACAAATGTTGTTGGTAGAGAGCATTCAGATTTATCCTATGCAGAGTATGAGGATTATCTTCGCATATTCAAAGTTTTACAAGTTATTGTCTTTGTTACAGCCACAATTTGCGGTTGCTTTCGAAAGTAGCATTCCTCGCTGCTGATGCGGACCACTGTTTCACTGCAATTGTAAAGTACAAAAGGGGTCTTGATTCTCTTGAGAAACAATGTCCAACTCGTTAGTCCATTCATGCTACGGAAAAATATATCCTTTCCTCTCTTAACAAGCAGTATTTCTACCACCTTTGACATTTAACTATCCTATAAGCATGGTTCAAGGCAAGTTTGATGTAATCCATGGCTGGGCAGCCATGAACCCTGGTACCAAAGTTGAACCCTGGACATATAAACCTCGTCCCATTGGCCCGAATGATATTGAGATAGAAATCCAGTATAGCGGCATCTGTGGGTCCGATCTTCATATAATAAAGGGTGAGTGGCATGGTACCAGCTATCCAGCAATCGTGGGCCATGAGATTGTTGGTCGTGTTGTAACAAAGGGCGAGAAAGTGTCCGAGTTTTCTGAAGGCGATGTTGTGGGCGTCGGAGCACAAGTGTATGCTTGTCTACAAGATGATTGCGGCCAGTGCAATCGAGGACTTGATCCGCATTGTCCAAGCACGGTTTACACATATAACAGCAAGTACGCTGACGGCGAGCAATCCCAAGGAGGATATGCTTCGGCTATTCGCGTCGATGCTAATTACGTGTTCAAGATTCCTGATGCAATGGTCAAGGATCATCTCGAGTATGCAGCACCGCTGATGTGCGCTGGCGTGACAACATTTGCACCGATGATCCGCAAGGGTGTCAAAAAGGGCGACAAGGTCGGGATTGTTGGTATTGGTGGACTGGGACATCTTGCAATTCAATATGCAAGCGCACTTGGTGCAGAGGTGTATACATTCTCGCACTCTCCGTACAAGAAGCAAGAGTGTCTGGAACTGGGCGCCTCGCACTTTATCAACACGTCAAATGCAGAGGAGGTAGAGTCAGCGCATCATAAACTGGACTATCTTTTTGTGACATCAAAGGGAAAGGCAGACGAGTATAATGATTTCATTTCGCTGATGAATATTGGTGGTACCATCGTACTTCTGGCGCTTCCAGAGGGGAAAATAGGCATTGGTGCTGGTGAGGTTATCTTCACGGGGGTATCAATCACTGGTTCGTTGATCGGCGGTATTGATATTTTGAAGCAAACGCTTGAATTTTCCGCCAAACACAACATTCGCCCCATCATTGAGCGCTATCCTATGGAGAAAATCAATGATGCGTTGGAGCACATGAACAATGGTAAAGCCCGCTACCGCATCGTGCTGGATAATCTCGCGAGCCGCAACTAAAATATAGCTTTTTGCTGCTGCCGCTTATGTGCTTGCTTGCCTATTCACTGCTTCAAGCCTTTAGTTAGATGCCTTTAGGTAGAGATTTATAATAATTACTAAGTTACCATTTACCGACTGGTTCTGAACTTCAGTGTGCCAACGGTGCCAGAGAAAGGTGTGCTCAGACGGAGCATGGCTGTGATCAAGAAATGCTAGGATTGGCTCGTGCAGTCTTCGCTGAAAATGTGAGTTGGTAGTGGAGAGATCCCAATGAACCGTTTCCTTTTGTCTCTGCACTTTGTCTCCACTGCACTACTTTAAAAGCTTTTTTATTTTTATTTTTTTTTTTTTGCTAGCAAAAGATATAGAAATTCTTGAACAGATTCAACCTCACAAGCAAATGACAATGAGCAAGACAGAAGAGGTTCTAAGCGCTGAGCAAAAGTTTACGCTTATCACGCGTAACCTTCAGGAGGTCCTGGGCGAGGAGCAGCTGAAGAAGACGCTGGCTGAGCGTGACATTAGCCTATACTGGGGCACGGCACCGACCGGTCGCCCACATGTGGGATACTTTGTGGCGATGACCAAGCTAGCAGACTACCTACATGCAGGCTGCCATGTCACTATTCTGCTGGCAGATATTCACGCGTTTCTGGACAACATGAAGGCGCCTATTGAGCTGGTGCAGGCGCGCACAAAGTATTATGAACAGCTGGTTAAGGGCATGCTGCGGTCGATTGGTGTGCCTCTGGACAAACTCAAGTTTGTCGTTGGCAGTAGCTACGAGCTTAGTGCCGAGTTCTCAATGGACAATTATAAGCTTGCAGCGCTGGTTAGCGAACATGATGCGAAGAAGGCAGGGTCGGAGGTGGTCAAGCAGGTTGATTCACCCGCACTATCTGGTCTGCTGTACCCCGGTATGCAGGCATTGGACGAGGAGTACTTGAAGGTTGATGCGCAGTTTGGGGGCGTGGACCAGCGCAAAATCTTTACATTCGCCGAAAAGTACCTACCTCAGCTTGGTTATAAAAAGCGCATGCACCTGATGAACCCGATGGTGCCTGGTCTCCAGGGCAGCAAGATGTCTGCGTCTGACCCAGATTCTAAAATCGACCTGCTAGACGGTAAGAAAGCCGTGGTAAAGAAGATTTCAAAGGCTTTCTGCGAAGAGGGAAACATTGAAAACAACGGCATACTGTCGTTTGCAAAGTTTGTGCTGTTTCCAACCAGCGAGCTGCGCACTGGCACTCCCGAGTTCACTCTACTACGGAAGGAGGAATATGGCGGGAACACCGTATACAAGAGCTTTGAAGATCTGGAGCGCGACTATGCAGACAAGAAGGTTCACCCGGGCGATCTCAAGGCCAGCGTTGCAGCAGCGCTCAATGTGCTGCTTGATCCTATCCGCCAGGAGTTTGAGGCACCCGAGATGCAAAAACTCTTGTTGGATGCGTACCCACCACCCAAGGCAGCGCCTAAGGTTGTTAAACAGAAGAAGAAGCACAACAAGCGTCCAGAACCTGCTTCTGGCGACGCGCCTGCTCAGTCTCAAGAGAAGCCGGTAGAGGAAAAGCTCGCTGCCACCCACATTTAGAAACACCATTAATAGACTTTTGTTATGCTTTATTGGCATACCACGCGTAAAGCGTGTAGACAAACACATTTCTTGGCATCGTTTAAGAATAAGTTGGTTTATGCTATGTGCGGAGTGTTTCGGCTGTGGAAAAGGTGGTAGTGATGGTATAAACGCTTGCTCTAGTCAACGCGAATCACCTAGCTGATAGGCTTATGTTTGATACTTTGGGCATAGCTTTCCTCTTTAGGCGAATCGTTGTGTTCGTGTTGTTATTGAACAGAAAAACACTGTCCGCAAATGTTGAGGCCATCTGCAGCATCAGGAACTCGGTTCCACATGATTGACGATGACGCGGTCCCGCGTGCATGCATGGACCGTGTCAGCCGATGTCTTCCCAACATCCCACATGAGCGTGGCTCTTCAAAGGCGCTGTGCATATGTTGTTTTTTTTTTGCACACTGGAGATAATAAAGCAGATGAATATACTTCTGAAAGTGTACTTCAGGTATCTTGCTATAAGGCGCGCATCCACCCTATCTGTTGCTGAGGTAGATGGAGACAATCGCATTCTTGGCGGGGAGGAGGCACACCGCGGATAATGTGCCTGCGCTGCAAGATGGATTGCAAATCGTCACTTTTTTTTTTACTTGTGAGGCTTGGAGGGTTTTGTGATATGTGGTGTTCCCAATTTTCACGCGAAGTTTGGTTTTGCCTTCTCCTCAACTTTTACACAGTATTGTTTTTTTTTCTTTTTTTTTTCGCTTATATTTCTTTTTGTTGGACGCTGTGCGCTGGAGTAGGACTCATTAATTTACTCATTATTCTATACCGTCACCGGAGCACAAAACACACACGCTTAGTACTGACGACAGCAACGATGCCTGGGCGGCCACCAGCAAAGGTCAATCAACACCGCTGTCGGTTACATAAGCACCACGAATACCATGAAGCACGCACAATATATTCTCCTGTGGAATTTAGAAGGGCGCATTCCGGGAGCAGTATTTACTGGGACAGCAGCCATGTGCGACGGGTGCTTGTGGTACTGCTTGTATCGTTGGTACTGGCCACAGGACCATTTCAATGCTGTCACGCTGCTGTTGCGGCAACGGCGGCGGTAGCAGTGGGCACGGGCAGACTGTTACCGATATATGAGGAACTGGGCAACATGGCTGAGCCGCTTGCTCGCAGAGCAGGCGCAGTAGGCGTACCACGAAGCACTGAAGAAGAAGAGGAGAGCCAGTATTCCAGCGGCATGTCGGTGCGGTGGGCGCATACGTCAGTGATTGCAGACAAGACGCTTTATGTGTTCGGAGGGAAGAGCGGAACAGGCAACAGCAAGGATGACTACGCGCCGGCGTGTGTGTCACTGGATCTGTCGGCAAAGTTTACAACCAGCAACACACAATGGTCCACAGCGTGCTCCAAGAACGGGCCGCTGGTGGCAGGTCACTCGGCAGTAATCAACCCGGGAATCAACATGGTTGCCTTATTTGGCGGCACAACCCCCGATGACTACACACGCCGCTCCAGCCCACTGAATCTTTACAGTGCCGAGATAAGAACTTGGAACACACCCGACGACAATGGCTTTTCGAAACCTCTGGTCAATCATTCGGCTAGTCTGGATCCAGTCACTGGCGACATTGTTTACTTTGGCGGCGTGTTTCGTGACAACATGACAATAATATCGAACTCTGTCCTGGCTATGGTCACAGATCCAGAGAAGCATGTCGAGTTGCTACCGTCGCCATTAGACCCGCTAATAATCGTTAAGCCTGCATCGACATCCAAGAGCTCTGTAGAGTTACCTACTGCAGAGTCGCACACAACGGTCACCAGGACCACCACCATCATGCAACCAGCAACCAGCCCAAGGAGCAGTGCTAGCACAAGCAACGAAGCAACCACTACTGGGGCAAGCTCCCCAGATTCAGAAGTGGATTTAGAGCTGGATGCGCTTTTTCCGTCACAGTCGCCCCGACCGACTTTATCTGACGCAGACGACAACCAGAAGGACAGACTTTTTGACTTGTTGCCGCTAGTTAGGCGGAGTGATCGCAGTGTAGATGATGAGCTGCTAATGACATGGACCAACACCACGCTGCCGGACGGTGTGGTAGGACGTGTGGGCCACACTGCCTCAATAGTCGACGGGACTAGCATGGTGGTTCTGGGCGGCGCCAGCACCGAAGGCAAGCTGGCTGGCATGCAGACTATTCTTATCTACAATATAAAAACACAGGTGTGGACACAGCGCACGACATCAGGAAATGCCCCTCCAGCGCGGCGCGACCATGTGGCGACGGTAGTCAACGACACAGGGATTGTCATTCATGGCGGCACTAACGCTGACTTTTTGAGCGCGTATAACGATGTTGCTATGCTTAATACCACTACATGGACTTGGTTCCGCCCCCACACGACCAACGCGCCAAGTGGACGCTACGCGCACTCGGCTGTCCAGGCAGGGCCCTATATGATCCTGACGTTTGGGTACGCTCCTGACAGCCCTACCCATGTCGACTCAGCCGACTTTGGACTGTATCTGCTGGATACTACTACGTGGCAGTTTGTTGACCAGTATGATCCATCGCGGGCAATGCTTTCAATGCTTTACAAAAAACAGAAAATCACCGGCGGCACGATTTTTGGGCTGCTGATCGCGTCGGTGGTCTCGTTGCTTGTGCTGTTGGTGATGGCATATATTCTGTGCGCGCATTACTACAACAGACACCCGCGGCTTTCCGATAATGGTGAAACCACCAACATGCTGCCCACTACTGAGTTGCGCAACCTCGGCCGCAAGATCACTGTGAGGCTTGGAACTCAGCGTCAACGCCACCGGCGCGCCGAAGCTCTACGCAGGGCTGCAGAGTCAAAGATCGGAACCGGTTCAGCTGAATCCGAAGATCCAGCTGCACAACGCAGGCGCACAATGTATCTGACAAACCAGACAACCTCGAATCTGAATTTGGCGGCTGCTCCGCGTCTTAGTGATATACCAGGCATTACTTCCAGCGAAGACCACAACATGCATATTATGTATGAGACTAGTCGAGACTCTAGCATGGATCTAAGTATTTCGGCCTCTGGGATGACTGCCCAAAATCCAAAGCCTTCGACTGATGGTGCTCGCATGAGCCGAAGAACTCATCTAGACGATGTTGAGTTGCCTGCAGGCCTACGCAATCGCGCAGATATATCTACCACTTTTGCGGATTCCTCTGCGAAAACAGGGGCTGCTATCTCGGTGGGCGACCTTATACAGCTACCTGAAACTTTGCAGAGACGTGCGTCGAAAGATTCGTCGCTCCTGGACAACGGTAATTGGTCACGACCTACCACAGCAAATAGCGAGATGCGCCAAGTCTCTACCCACATATCCGATATGCTGCCACGCATCGTTGGCAGCCGTCTAACTCTTCCACCCGAACCAGCAAGTGCCCTGACTCGATACAGGTTTGATGAGCTTGAGGTCATGTCGAATACCCCGGCAATTTCGGAGCCTCCTCCGCTGCCTGTCGAGCCATTCCCCTCCAATCAGGGTACTGGGATTTCTAGCAGCGCAAGTGCCCTTACATCGGTCATTCAAACTCCAGCGATTCCCAGAACCGGATCTGCTGCTGATGTTGGTGCTACCGGTGCTTCTCATAACAACATCCATCCAGCCTCGCCATACCTGCGCCACACTACTGTAAACAAAAGTAACTCTGAGCATGCAAACAACAACCTGGCTAAGCCAGCTGCTCCATTTATGAAGAAATCGTCGGATCTACGTGATTCTATTGATATTACCACTGTGCTATCGCAAAACCAACATTTCTATGTGGCCAATCCAGACGACTAGCACCACGAGTACCTGCATGTCTTGTGTCCTGCTCGCCCATCGCACTTTCTTCTTAGCAACTCTACTGTCGCATCTATTATATATCATGTGTAACGCATTGTGTTTAATTTCATTCTAGTCTTCAGACTAACAGTGTTGTAGTTTTTAGACTGAATCAATGTTGCAGTTTTTTTAAAAGAGCAATTATTACGCTTGCAAATGGCTTGCCGTGTAATTATTTTGGTTGTTCGGGGAAAGTTCTGATAATATGTATACCTTTACTTGGGGTGCTTTGAATAGATACAGCTCTCATCAAGGTGCTGTTTATTAAAAATTAGAGAGAAGAGAAAGTAACAAACACCCAGTAGAACACGATGGAGGCTGATGAGTGTGCTATTTCAATATACCTGTGCTCCCCAATTGTCTGTTCTCACTTTGGTACTCTCTGCGCTCGCGAGCATATCGGTCCTTGTCATGTTTAGCAAGCTTTTCCCATGGCGCCCGGTCATTTTCATCCATGATCTTCCATTGTTTGGCAATGATCTTTGTTTGTTGCCCAATGCTCATGTCACTCAGATGCTCAGCTAATCGAGGCCGCTCAGATGTCAGGTAGTACAGGAATGCAGACATTGGATGTTTGGGTGCATCAGGATCCTTCTTGCTTTTTTTCCGCGGTCGCTTGGCTGGGCTAGACAGTCGCCCGCGAGGTTTAGCTACACTTGTATGGCCGGCGCTGCGAGCTCTGTCTTGACTACTCTGTCCTATTTTGTGCTCGTGCAAAAAACCCGGCAGCCCACTGAGCCACAGGTCTTGCGATGACTTTGCATCCGTTGAGTCAATTGTGTTTGTTAATAATGCAGCTGATCCCTCTCCACTACGCTCTGCAGACGCCATTCCACTGACAGGGTCTGATTGGATATCTGCCAGTCCAAGACATGATACAGTATGTGATATGCTTTTCGAGTCTTGCTCGGGAATGTTGCCAATGCTACCACTATCAAGTTGTCCTGCTCGAAACACACCGTCAAATGGATTATCAAACAGGCTACTAGTTGTACTTAATATGCCCGAATTGATAAGATTGGATTCGTCAAACTTATACTGCTGCCGTTGGCCCTGTGCTTGCTGTGATAGCTCACCAACATGCACCTGCTGCGACACATTTGATGGTGACCGCATAAAACTGTAGGGCTGGGTAGAAAATGCACCGGCTGCGCTGTAGTAGAGCTCAGAGTTTGTTACAGCTGGCTCTTGCCATCTGTTATCTACATAATTTCGCTTAAAACAGAATATGTTACATCTCATCAATCAAGACGTTATATAAGTGTGTGCATGATAGTACATGCTGCATTTACAAATACTTGCCAAAATACGCACCTCGTTTGTCACCATATATTCCGGAAACCAGTCCGTTGGTTGCAAAATCCAGTGATTGCACATGCATGTTACTTTCGCCTCCTGCATGGTCTAATGTCGACAAAGTGGTCTCAAATTGAAGCTGATCTGCCGCGGTGCTGGCTGCCGGTCGTGTTTGAAATACTTCCTCTTGTGCTGTTTGCTGGTTTTGTATTACTACAGCTGGTGTTGGCGGTGGAAGCTGTGTATGTGATAATTGCATACCTGAACCAGCAAATGGCTGCTGTTGTTGTAGTAGACCAAACACACCTTCCGAATGTAGCTGTAGGTGGCTATCAGCGTTCATAGCCTGGCCAAGTAAGTCCTGTGACTGAGGATGTACAGAACCGTGAGATAGATGCGATAGCGGTGGAGGTGGTAGATGTCCAAGTCCCAAGCCAAGATGCTGCTGGTTGAGCTGTTGTTGAAGCTTGAGACTAAGCTCAGCACGTCGCGCATTGTAGTCATCGCGAAGCTGCTTTGCCTCGGCGCGGTATTTTTCCTTTTCTTCTTCGGGAAGATTTGCCCATTCCCGGGCAAGAATTGTGCTTTGCTGTGTAGTGTTCAGGTCGGGATGAGTTTGTCGAAGTTGCACTCGCCGCTCGGCGGAATAAAGCAGGAACGAGTTCATAGGCTTTTTTAGTGGTGCGACATAATCAATTGGTTGCTTAATCCTCAACCAACCACCACCATGGTGCATCGGCGGCATTGACATGCGATCGTCGTAAATCATTGGCGGCTCTTGCAGCCCGGGAACTCCAAACATCATGTTATATGGCCGCCCCTGAGGGATTTGTGACATGTTTGGGTGATTTTGTCCTAATTGCTGTGGTGGGATTTGCGGCTGCGACGGGACTCTAGCTGGAAGATGTTGCGGCTGCATGGCGCCGGTTCCCGGAAGAGACCCGAGTGGAGTAGCAAGCGGGCTGGATATAAAGCTTGAAGCATTGTTAACGCCTCCTGAAAGCCTTGAAAGTGGCAATTGTCCTGTAGAGACAATACCTCCCGTACCAGTACTCTGGGGGCACATTGCTGCTGCTGCTGCCGTTGCATCTTCAGCAATGGTATTAGTCGACTGCCCTATGCCATCCATGGAGTTAGTTCCGTTTAGACCTGCAAATGATGCAGAACCTTGTTGGGTAGATGGATCAAATGAAAGTGGATAGTTTCCTGTGTTGCTGGGCGATCCCATTGGCACTACTGATATGGATTTGGAATAGTTCGACGATGAGACATCAGAACCACCACTGTTTAGCGCTGGTATATCAAACATCAGACCAGGTATTTGAGAAATAGAACTTTGCGCTTCCGTGGAAAAACCGTTTTGCTCTATCTGCTGCGATCGCAATTGCAATTGCTGTTGTTGCCGTGGCTGCTGGCCCTGTTGCTGCTGCTGCTGGCGATAATAATATCCAAGAGACTGAAAAGGTGCTGCTAGATTATCAATAGAAGAAAAATTATCCATTCTTGGTGCAGATTGGAGTGTCTGATAAATGTGTGAAGGAAGAATATTGTGAAGCAGGGTGGTCCCCGTCATCATATTTGTCTCTGCTGCATTGTCAGCAGCATTGTGCGCAAAAGAATAATTAGTGATGGCGGTGTTATTAGATGTGGCGGATATAGGCAAGCAACTTGCAGGGGTCCAGTCGATGGTTGCAGCATTGGCGACGGTTGTGGCAGCAGTGGTTGCAGCAGTCAGTGGAGAAGCAGCAGCAGCAGCAACAGCAGCAATGACTCCATCCAATGGTTGAATAGAAGCTAGCGAGGTTGTACTAGAACCATTATACTGATAGGAGAGTGCAGGAGGTTGTGGGGGCAAACTATTCCGTGGTAGCATGGCGTACAAGTCAGCAGTGTCTGTGGCGGAATGGTGGCTTGATGCAAAGGCATGGCCCCACTGACCATCAGCATTTGCCACGCTAAATACAGCATTCTCAGTCTCTGACACAGCTAAAAATGGAAAGCTGCTGTTCTTATACGAAATATCTACGCCAGAAACCTTGCTGTGCCCCCCATGTTCAAACATGGAGGGGTTGGTCGCTGGGTTGGTGGCAGCGGCCGTATGCGGCAGTTCCGCCTCGCGTTCAATATTCTGGTTATTGAGGCATGTCTCTGGGTTGTAAATGTGGCCGTGGAAGTCTACAATGCTTTTGTTGGTTTCTGTAAGACAACGGGGCGTGTGGACCAAAGTAAACGAGAAATATTATACGGAAGCGGCAAAAATGTGGAATTTTAGCTTTTTTTTCATTTGAACTTGCATCGACATTACAATCAACTTGAACAAATGTGGCGCTAAAATAGTTTTAGAGAGTGTTTGGTCAAGACAGATATCCGAAAATAAACCTTATCATTTGCAACAAAATAGCAGCATTGGTGATCGCACTTTATAAAGAGAGATCAAATAAAAATAATAATACATCACTTACCAATCTCCTGTATATTATCCACGTTTGCCACATGTCCTCTGGCGTTGGCTGTTGATGAAAAGGACCTTGTGGCCTAAAGAGTTAATATGCTGTCGGACCACTGAAATCTTGCGTATAATTTAGTACACATAGCCTATTATAATATTAGTTACTACAATTTATATTTTCTATAAAAATACGTTACTTACGTTATTATCTGGTACCATTGCAGCATCTAAAGCATAGAAATCAGTCTACCTACATACTAGTAAACCATGAAATGCTCTAAGTTGATATTTTAAAACAGTTAATTCGAGATAAAAGAATTGTCCAGCATAGCACCGATGTCAACACATTGGCGGGTAACTATAATTCACATACTAGCAGTATTTAATAAGCCCTCGTTAACTTTAGAAAAAGATGGGTGATCGGAATTAAAGTTGTTAAATTGTGTGAAGCACAAACCATACCTCGACAGGCACAATCTAGCAATAGCCACAACCCTTGGGCTTAATACAAATAAACAACAAAAATACATGTCTAGCTTTTTGGTTACCACCAGATGACAGAGTGCGTATAAAAATATCTACCACCTCAAGCAAGTATATAGAATAGTAAAAGGTTATACCCGAGAAAAATATAAATAAAATAAAAAGATCCGGTTGCATGGCAACAGAGCAGCCGGGCTAATATAGAGGCAGCGACAAAAAGATTAAAAGTTTTGGGGAACCAACTAACATGCGTAATAGAAAGCAGAATTGTAGGCAACCTATTGCTGTTTGTAAGAGCGACATATTTGCCAAAAATCCGCACTCACGACACGCTCTCATCTGTGTCATTACAAACAATTTGCTTTTGAAAAAGATAATGAAATCTCATGACAGTGCAGATGTGTTGTAACACGGGGCTCGTCTTTATTCAAAATATAATTAAGACGGTGTAGGGATATGTCACACATGATGAATGTGAGATCAAGAGTTGAAAATATTTAGTATTCGGACGTACCTGCTGTTGGTTAAAGCTGAAGTCAACGCTCTTTTGTGTGTTTTCTTAATACAAGCTTGGATAGCCTGCAAAAAGATCACTATAGCTTAGAAAATAATAGATAAAAGTGCAAAATAGACACTTTATTTTTTTTTTAGTCGACATAAGAACTCCTAGAGAGTTGTTTTGTATGATATTGTGCGCCATTCAGACACGCGTTAATTTCAATAAAACTGCTTGCACCACACATATTAATAGACTATTTTGGCCGGTTACACGCAGATTGCAGGGCTGCTTAGACCCAGCAAATACCGCAAGAAGCCGCCTTGCCTTCTATGCCCGGTATTGCGATAAATGAATATTTTTGCACAATGCCTGCTGACTCTTTTTGGTAGAGCATTCAATATAAGCAACATGGCAATATAAATACAGATATGTTTTTTGCCATCGGAATTGATTTTGTGCAAATAGATACCAGCTAATGTATGCGCAACCTTTTACGGGAATTGAAAATGCAGGGGGGAGTATGCGGAGATTTAGCTGTAGTGTGGCGCCGAATGGCTTTTAGGCTTACAGTTTCCAAGTAACAACTACTGCGGTAAACGATGCGGTAGTACGTGGTATAATTTACTTGTTAATATTGTCGCTGCTGCTTTTGTTGTGTGTCCTTGGAGAGCACAGAAGTTAACGATAAGAGGTAAAGATATTGCATAAATATTTAAGTAAAAAAAAAGAATAAGAAAGGACCGGTGAATATCCACTTTAACCTAACACATGAGGTTCCTGAAATTTAGGACTAAAATTCTAAGATTAGTTGGTTTGCACTTGACGCAATTGCTTGCAAATGATTTTCCCTTGTAACAAAACATCGGCTCATGTTAATTAAGTATCAATGCGCCTCACTACCCCTTTAAAGAAAAATACAAAAATAGCTACACCGTTTGAAAGGTGTGGCAAACTTGTAAATTTCTTGTGCAATAAAACAACCTATGCCAATCGCATGTCAGCAAGTTTTATGCCTTTAAGAAGACAACATTATGTGTAGAACATTCCCTGTACAGCCACATTGTCAGCATCAAGACATACAATCGATATTCTATTGAAGCGCTATGTTACACGATGTGCGAGCTGTGTCTCTCTTACATTTAGACCCCGTTAGCCTGAATACACCAACATCATTTGGCACTTGTCATGTCTGCCATGTGCTACAAGCCTTTTCATGGGCTATTGTTGTATCTCCCATGTGCAGCACATCCTTGACATGCCGCAATTCATTTGGTTGACAGCATGTGCTTGAGGAGATACCCATTGGTTTGCATAAGCAAGAATGGAGGAGTACCATGGCCAATAGCCGATGTCAGTTTAGCTGCCTGCGTATAAGAACTCAAAATAACATGTCTGTCAAGCGCAGCCGTAAACTTCCGGCATCAAAAGGTGGCGCCGTCATATGCCCGACTGCATGCATCGGGTGGGTGTGATATGGCTACCTCGCCACTAATTAGCCAGCCATTGTTCTCGCCACTTTCTCATGTCTTTTTCTGGTAGGAAAGCAAAAAGAGTCCTGACAAATGGCCGAAGGGTTCAAATGCTTTCTCACTTTTCTCTTCACAAGCTGAGGCACATGCGCGCGCATCCTGTCATTGTATACTGTGGCGATTTACATGCAGCAAGCCAACTGCTGGCGTTAGTAGGACTTTTTGGGAGACCAGAATTCCAGGGTTGTAGTAATCGCCGAATTATTGCAGGTCCGTAAGCTCAGACGATGGCATCGGTAAACGTAGCGCCCTATATAAGTATGTAAAACACCCCAACATATATTATTAGAACATTATTACCATACCCGATATGGACATTACACGTGGTTTAGCAAGCTTTGCATGGACATAGTCACCCTGGTAGCATTTGTATTAAGGTATTCTATACAATTGGTAAAGCAACTCTAATGATATAGTATCATTTCGAACAATATATTTTTGTAGATGTTAGCCAGTGAGCTGGTTGCGTGCACTCGTATCAGTTTGTCGCTGTAGTAAGCATGGCTTATGGACATCGGGCTCCTAAATCAACGTAATTATCTTTGTGGATCCTGCGATGGGGGTGGGGGTGAGGCTGATGAAGTGAGTAAGGATCTTACAACCGCTCTTTTGTTTGGCATCAACCTTTTGTAATCACTGTCCTGCCTTGAATTTCAACAGCTTAGTACAGCTTTATATACCGTTCCACAGTCGCTATCTACACGCTTTATTTCAGACGCAAAAGCGAGTAATTCATTACAATGTCAGACGAAGAGTTCCAGCCGCTTGAGCCGACATTGCAAAATGTGCTTGACCAGCAGTCTCTACAATGGGTTTTTGTTGGTGGAAAAGGAGGTGTAGGCAAGACCACCACAAGGTACGTGTGCTACGATTGACAGAATGTGAATGAACAACGCAAGTTGACAAGGTGGTTTCTGTTTCATTCGCTTAATTGCACGACCAATCACTAGACGCTGTTGTTTGCAAAGTTACTCTGTAGTTCTTCGCTTGCTGTGCAGATGGCATCGGTACGTAAGAGTGTCCTGTTGATCTCGACAGATCCAGCACATAATCTTTCGGATGCGTTTGGGCAAAAGTTTAGCAAGGACCCGACGCTGGTACAGGGCTTCGAGAACCTGTATTGCATGGAGATTGATCCAACAAGCAGCATTCAGGAGATGATTGAGAATGCAGACAACAGTGCGATGAACTCTATTATGCAGGATCTGGCGTTTGCAATTCCAGGTGTTGACGAGGCGATGGGATTTGCTGAAGTAATGAAGCTGGTCAAATCAATGGAGTACTCGGTAATTATCTTTGACACGGCACCAACAGGACACACGCTGCGGTTTTTGTCATTCCCAACAGTTTTGGAGAAAGCGCTGTCCAAGGTCTCGCAGCTTTCGGGTCGGTTCGGACCGATGATGCAACAGATGTCGGGGATGATGGGCGTCAACGCCAACCACGAGGACATTTTTGCTAAGCTAGAGAGCATGCGCGAGGTGATTAACGAGGTCAACCAGCAGTTCCAGGATCCCGATAAGACTACCTTTGTTTGCGTGTGCATCTCCGAATTTCTGTCCTTGTATGAGACTGAGCGCCTTGTACAGGAGCTGACAAACGGCAATATTGATACTCACAACATTGTGGTCAATCAGCTTCTGTTCCCACCCAAAGACTCAAACTGCGAGCAGTGTAAGGTCAGACATAAAATGCAGCAAAAGTACCTGGAGCAGATATTCGACCTCTACGAAGATTTTCACATTACCCTTCTGCCGCTGCTAACGCATGAGGTACGCGGTGGCGAGAAACTCAAGTCCTTTTCGCGACTGCTGGTTGAGCCGTTTCAACCGCCAAAGTAATGAATAATTTTCGCTAACATTGCTTTTTTTTTTTAAAGAATCTGTAGCTGCTTTTAGTGATTCTACCGCTTTAAATAACTACTTGCACATCAAGAAGATAGCATTTGTGTCAGTCGAGGTGATTTTTGGCAGTAAGTGGTGTTGCGTTTTACACTGCAGAAGATACAGTTTCCATGTGATTGACGTATGTCATTGGCGCGCACTGTTTGCGTCGGCAGAAGGAAGAAAGAAACTAAGTAGCACAGCTAGCTATTACCTGTTTTTGGATAGTCACATTAGTTGTCCTTGAATTGTTAGTATTTTAATATAAATCGCATGAAAACAATAGCATCTATCTAAATTTATTTAGAGAAAAAGCATTCAGTAAGTGTTGCTATTTCATGATATTCAATTTGTGCTTCTCAGATGTCGTGATCTGTGGATGGATAGACTGCTATCCCACGCATGTGGCTGCCGCTTAGTGACTGTGCCTGAAGAGAAAATATACGGGACAGCTCCACTGCAGCTGCTACTCATGTCCTGTAAAGGGCAGTCCCCGTCGACAGCCTCCTCCCCGCCTATGTACAAACAACACTCATCAACAACGCAAACCCCCCATGCCAATTGCCACAAACAAAAAATACCTTCCAAACTAACATTTTTGCAAAAAACCAATTTCTGTAATGCACGTGATTCGCAGGGCGACACAGCACAAGACTGGACATAAATGTGCTGCCCTCCACTGCGTCAGCTTGATCCATCATGTCAGTCAGACGCTGCTAATTGCTGGCTGCGCGTTCTGGGGCGTCGAGAGTGCAGTAAAGGTGCATTGAATAAAGGGAGTCGGCATCCCACGGCATCCTGTTGACCAATGGTTGCTTTCCGGTGGCGCTTATCATGCTGCGCAGGCAACAACGGCAATAACAACAAATCCCCCCTGTCGAAGCAGTGTTTCATGCTGATGATGTGGAGGATCTAAATTTTGACACGGCAGACCAAAAAGCACAGTCTCACGGGCGGTGCCGGGCTGATTTTCAGGCATCTTGCCTTTTATATAGAAAGTCTGTGCAGACCTATAGCGTGCACCAGGTCAGCAGGCCCGCTGCTCAAACCACCAGAGTGAGCTCTGGTTGGCTCCGACGGCGGAAAAGCGGCAGGAGAGCTTATCATTTTACATAGCCAATCGGCGCTTCCTGCGAGCGGGTCTCCCAGACCCGCGCCTGCCCCGTGCCCCCTTTGTCGTCATGCTTTGTGATGTAATGCATCTCTCCCTCTCCTCTTTTGCCGCTGCTGGTGACTGGAGCAGTTTTTCTCACTCTTTGCTTAACTGCTGACTGGACCGCGCCCCTGACAGGTTGAAAGCTAATAAAACCTTTCGCCTCTGCTCAACTTTTTTTACACTGATTATTTTCACTGCTTATTATTTTCGCTGCACTTGCTTTCTAGCTCTTTTTTTCCTTTTTCTTTTTCTTTTTCTGGCAACAAGCCTTTGCTCTTACGTAGCAGTACACTGGCAAGACAGCCCGCCCCCTATCACTTGTACAAGGACAAGGGCCATTTTATGCGATGAACCAACCGGCCTAGACAGCACCTTTTCTCTATTAACTATCTATTAACAACAGCCATTGCTAAGAGTAGTTTCCTTTTTCAAGGCGCTCTCATCCAAAGCTTTTTTTCACACATATTTTGCACCTACGGCATGCTTCGTGCACTTGCTGTTCCTTCTCATGGCAGCGGCCTCTTTCAGTGTAAATGGCCGCAGCTAAGCGCCAATGTGGGTGCCACTAGCCGCTCACTGACCACCAAGAAAAGCGATGTGTCAGTGACAAAGGGCCAACTGGCTGCAAAGGCTACAGGCTCCATCAAAGCTTCTGCAAAGAGCCGCCCTCTTGCCACCTCGGCTCAGATCCTGCCGGATGGCTTTGTAAAGCCGGCACTCTATGACGAGAGCACGCCTATTCCACGTTGTGAGGCATATCCGTCGACATATCATATGGGAACCTTCCCTTGGCTGCTGAGCGCTCAGCGTCAGCGCACCCCAACGGAGGACCTTGTTGCCAGCCCATCGCCAGCTGTTGACAGCGACCAGCATGGTGCAAGCTTTGGAGACAGGATAGTCGGTGCGTCAACTCAGTTTTTCCCACTAGCTGCTCGTAGACGTCTTGCGCACACACTAAACATGCGCATTGCGCGTGCAGCGCTGGGCACAGCAGCCATGGACAGCGTCTGCGATGGCGCCGCCGATGTGTTGCCACGCGTAGCGAGCCTGCTGTCTAGCGCCTCAAGCGGCGATACAGATGCAGCCGAGGAGCTGTCGCACATCTTTACAAGTTCGCTGCTAGCGCGGTACATGCGCGACCTGGACAGCCTGCGCAAAGATAATGTCTTACTGGCACTTGAAATCCACAGTGTCGAGGATGCCCGGATTCACCAACTGCGCACGCAAACTGGGCCTGAGGAGGCATTTGCTGCACTGGATAACATTGGCACAGCCTCATCCACTCTCAGTGCCGGGTTGACGCGCCAAAACTACCGCTATACAAGCGTTCTTGGGAATACGCATGCGGCGCCTTGCCAGTCGCCATCAACTTGGCCTGGCGACGTAGCAGCAGCTATGGGTGGCCAGATGCCAGTACGCGTGCGTGTGGACGTTGAGCTGATGGTCAACATGCGTTACCGGTTGATTGGGCGGCACTCGGGCCCGTCAAAGCATGACCGGCACAACGGCACGACCAAAGTGATAGTTGACGACGACGCCACACGGAGCCTGATGCTTACGCTCGAGTCTAGTGTGGTTGATGACTGCCACAGCGAGACCGGGTTTGAATGGCGCGTTGCTGATATTGACTATTTGCTTTCCAGCGAGCGTCGGATGCAGCACGAACTTGATGAGGCGAGATGCCTCTAAAGTTGCGTGTGTTATTCTCATCTTTTTATTTTAATTTTTCAACTGCTTGTCTGGCATCTCCAGGGCTGGACAACTTGCTGCATATCTTGTTCACTTTTTTTTTTTTGACCATATTTCCATTAGTCATCGCAGACGTGTGCTGTTTATTTTTATTTTGTTCTGCTATTGTCAAAAGGTATTCCACTGCACGTGTTGCCTTCTAAGATGTCCCAGCAATACTGGAAGTTTAATATACGGCTGGACTTGTACAAAGATAACATAAAATGTTACGGCAGATGTTGGTTTGCATTTCTGACTCCATGAGGCGGCAAACGAGTTGGCTTGAGACCATGTGGGTCGGTGTAATGTGTGACTATGTGCTACTATGCGCATCACAGACACGCGGATCAATGTCAACAAACGGCCTGGCATTGCCAGCCAATGTCATACTATGGCGGTAATGTTCCGTGCATCGGTGCTTGACGGACTCTCATTTGCTGAGAGGGTCCGTGCTTGTGCACCCTCACGTGCGGGATGGACGCAATGGTCCAAATTGCGGCTGTCGATCGATGCATGTTGCCTTTTTGCTGCAATGTGAGCAGGTTTTTGTCGAATGCCGCTCAGAAGGCACATGCTTGTTCCGCGCCCGGTGCTATCTTGTGAGCACGCAGAGAAGGCTAAATGCGGTTGGCTGTGCGCTAGGCAATCGCTTTTTGCACAAGAGAACGACAGGCGATCCGCAGTGTCTGCTGCACTTGGCATAATGGTCGCCGGTATTTGCATTTTGTGCATATAATTAGTTATATGCCGCAATCTACGCACCCAGTTGATGGGAAGATCCTTTACGTTATGTTCGCACGAGCGGAATTTATAGAGAGCATGGGCCTCCACACCACCGCTATTTAACCGGTTTTTAAGCGCACGAGTACGGTAATCCAACCGGTCGGTGCATACCAAATGGAAAATGAAAGCACATCATGTGGTTCTTTTTACTTGCTTGACGCTTTAAACTTGCGCCAGACAGTACCTTGCCGCAAACAAGCAACCAGTCCGCGAGGCTCTCTTATGTCCCACGCACTCGGACGAAGCGGAAAATGACCGAACCACTTGCCACTTTGGCTGTCTCGAAATCCGCGCACGGACAGTGGGAAGGCGCATGCACCGACCAACCGCAGCTGCCCAATACGGCAAGACGAAATGCTACTGATGTCTTTTTTTTTTTATTTCATATCAGCAGGCCATATAAAGCGGGCCTGATCCGGAGGAATACTAGGCAGATGCGCTAGAATTTCCCTATCCTCCCTATCTCTCCGTTCGCAAAGCATATATACGTATAGCGCACTCTCTTATCGCTTTCTGCTCCTACACTTCCAACTGCTTTTCTTGTACTTTATTGCTAGGTACCTTTTTTTTTTTTTTTTTGCTCTTGCAAGACTGTTGAAGTTAAACACACTATCTTACACCACTTGTTCCCAATAATGTCCAAAAGCGAGGAGACTTTTGTTGGGGCCATCGACCAGGGCACCTCGTCAACCCGCTTCCTCATCTTCAACGTCAAAGGCCAGATTGTGGCCAGCCATCAAGTCGAGTACGAGAACCACTATGCCAAGGCAGGATGGGTTGAGAAAAGCCCTATCGAGATCCTCGAATCTGTAGACACGGCCATTGCGGGCACCTGCCGTCGCTTTAACTCGCTTGGGTACGATACCGCTCAGATCAAGGGCGTTGGAATCACCAACCAACGCGAGACTACCGTTGCGTTTGACAGCGAGACGGGCGAGCCTTTGACTAATGCAATTATCTGGAACGATGTGCGCACCAAGGAGCTGGTTCACAGCCTCATTGATGAGGCAGGGTCGTCTACGCGGTTTGCATCAATCTGCGGGCTGCCGATCACGACATACTTTAGCGCAGTAAAGATGCGCTGGATGCTGGAGAACGTACCCGAGGTAAAGGCTGCTCGTGAGAAGGGCACACTGCGCTTTGGCACAATCGACACCTGGCTGATTTACAAGCTGACTGGTAACTACGTCACTGATGTCACCAATGCTAGCCGCACAATGCTTATGGACATCAAGACGTTCAAGTGGAGCGAGGAGTGTCTGGAATTCTTTGGCGTCAGGGACAGTGAGCTACCCGAGATCCGCTCGTCGGCTGAGGTTTACGGCAACATCAACGATGGTCGTCTGAAGGATGTTCCTATTGGCGGGTGTCTGGGCGACCAGCAGGCTGCGATGGTCGGCCAGTCGTGCTTTGATCCTGGAGAGGCCAAAAACACATACGGTACTGGATGCTTTATGCTGTTCAACACTGGCGACAAGCCCATCTTCTCTAAGAACGGACTGCTGACCACTGTGGCCTTCCAGTTGGGCCCTAAGGCACAGCCCAAGTATGCGCTGGAGGGTTCGATTGCCGTTGCTGGCTCGGCAATCCAGTGGCTGCGCGATAAGATCGGGCTGATTGTCTCGCCGGCCGAGATGGGCTTTCTGGCAGACACGGTCGAGGACAACGGCGGCGTCTACTTTGTGACCGCGTTCTCAGGTCTCTTTGCACCGTACTGGCGCGATGATGCACGGGGTTGCATTGTTGGTCTTACGCAGTATGCGACGCGCGGACATCTTGCACGTGCAACGCTTGAGTCGGTGTGCTACCAGTCGCGAGCAATTCTCGAGGCTATGCGCAAAGACAGTGGTACTGAACTGCGTCGTCTGCGCGTAGACGGTGGACTGACTAACTCTGACCAGACAATGCAGATTCAGGCAGACATACTCGATATTGAGGTCGTGCGTCCTGAGATGCGTGAGACAACTGCTCTGGGTGCTGCACTTGCTGCTGGTCTTGCAGTTGGTGTTTGGCAGAGCGAGGGTGAGCTACGCCAGATTGCACAGTCCAATGTCACTGCGTTCTGGTCGCATATTACCGAAGAGAAGCGCACTGAAATGCTCAAGGGCTGGGACAAGGCCGTTGAGCGCAGTTTGGACTGGGCTTAATATTATTATTATTATTATTATTATTTCTGTCAGCTTGGACTTTTTTCCATGCATTTTCTGTTGCCGATGTTACAATTTATCAATGTTATTTTATTTATGCCAATACTTTACTTGTGAATACAGAGAACTCTGTTTAATATAGAATATGATGGCGGCTTATGTTGAGAACTTGTTTTCATCTACCCTTGTTGCCTCAACAAGCTCATTTTCTATCCTCTGCTCGCTGGACAGCAAGTAATCAACATCTGCGACGCGCCACTCAAAGCTAGTCTGGCCTTGGTGAGTAGCGACAAAACTGGACTCAAGCGTAAGCATCACGTTACGCATGGCGTCGTCGTCAACAATGGTTCTTGCACTCTCGTCATGCCGCCCAATCAACCGGTAACGCATGTTGACCATCAGCTCAACGTCCACACGCACGCGTACTGGCATCTGGCCACCCATAGCTGCTGCTACGTCGCCAGGCCAAGTCGATGGTGACTGGCAAGGCGCCGCATGCGTATTCCCAAGAACGCTTGTATAGCGGTAGTTTTGACGCGTCAACCCGGCACTGAGAGTGGATGAGGCTGTGCCAATGTTATCCAGTGCAGCGAATGCCTCTTCAGGCCCAGTCTGTGTGCGCAGTTGGTGAATCCGGGCATCCTCGACACTGTGGATTTCAAGTGCCAGTAAGACATTATCTTTGCGCAGGCTGTCCAGGTCGCGCATGTACCGCGCTAGCAGCGAACGTGTAAAGATGTGCGACAGCTCCTCGGCTGCATCTGCATCGCCACTTGAGGCGCTAGACAGCAGGCTCGCTACGCGTGGCAACACATCGGCGGCGCCATCGCAGACGCTGTCCATGGCTGCTGTGCCCAGCGCTGCACGCGCAATGCGCATGTTTAGTGTGTGCGCAAGACGTCTACGAGCAGCTAGTGGAAAAAACTGAGTTGACGCACCGACTATCCTGTCTCCAAAGCTTGCACCATGCTGGACGCTGTTAACAGCTGACAATATGCTGGCGTCAAGGTCTTCCATTGGGATACGTTGGCGCTCAGCGCTCAGCAGCCATGGAAATGATCCAGCATGATATTTGGCAGGGTAACCAAAATCGCGTCTGATTTTGGCAGCTTCTGCACCGAAAACCTTCATGAACTGAGTGCTATTCAAATGAGGGGCACCTGTATTGCTGAAGGTACTTCTGTTTTGTGCAGCGGCGCATCTGTTGTTGTGTATGCGATTGTGCTTAGAAAAGCGGCGCGCGAACAGACTCAATGATGCCTGTCGCTGGCAGCAACTGCCATTATAGAGTGCATTAATCATGAAGTCAAGAGTGTTCTGATGTTTTTCTATAGAATATAATGTAGTGGGATTGGATGACAATACAGACACGTCAGTAAAGGGAAGAGAATTTAACAGTGCGTTAACTCTTAAGAGCCAGTTGCTTGTTACCTTTTACGCAGGCTTCTCGGGGGGTCATTAGACGTGTAAGTGATGGCACAGCGAACCCGGGCTGAAAAAAAAAAGCCAGGCACATGTCGATTGGCTCTAGAATCTAAACACTCTATGCCAGTGCCCCGAAGTTGGCTGCGAGTGGCTCTCACAGGAAAAAAAATATCCCAATTGCGCTGTGTGCATCCTGATCACATGCATTGGCTCTGTGTTCCCTGTGGGAGACTAATGCCTCTGTCTGTTTGATGAATAGGTAGAAAGTTTCTTGTGTGCGGCGGGTGTCTACTGCGCCAGGAATTGCTAATGTTCAGAGTCTGCATATCTGTGGTGTGAGACAATCGATAAGCCAAGCACTTCACTAACTGGGTGGTGTGGCTGGTATGGCACCAGTTACTTGGATCCAGAGGCAGAAGAGCCTACCTAACCTATCCCTGCCGCTACTGCTGCAAGAGTGAAATCATGAAATCTCAGCTTCTTTTAGAGTGGTTTCCAGATATGACATTGTATTGATGTGCAGCCATATTAGCAGCTCTAAACTGCTGCAAAATTCTGCACCGTTTTCAACCCAATCCAAGGGCTGCAAGGTTCCTAGCGCAGTTTTCTTACTCACATCACGCGGCAGTGCTAAATTTAAACGACAGCGTCTGAGGGGGGGGGATATTTGGGGGTGACCATTCTACTGGCGATACCGTCTTAAAATAGAAGTTTGAGCATCCAAAATAGCAGCAGACAGTCTGACCTTTGACATCTGCATTGGCCATAAGAAGCAAGGCGCACACGCCTTGCTTCTGCCAGTCATGTCA
The DNA here is from genome assembly GCA_002705745.1 of Coemansia reversa NRRL 1564. Taxonomy (NCBI): domain Eukaryota; kingdom Fungi; phylum Kickxellomycota; class Kickxellomycetes; order Kickxellales; family Kickxellaceae; genus Coemansia; species Coemansia reversa. The sequence continues at coordinate 147,143 of KZ303498.1, forward strand.
ATATCTGACAGAACCAATCTGTCCATATTTAAAGGTCGCCATCCATCTACGCCTTTGAAGCAAGGCAAAAGCGCATCTTTCAAGTGTATATGCGCCTACTCTTAGTTTTCTCTTCCTTTGTTTAACCATTGCACATATTTTTTTTTTGTGACATACTTTTGTTGCGTTGCGGCTTAAGTCTAGTATTATCTGCATAGCCTCACCACCTGTCTATTATCCACTATATCACTTTTATAGCCCTCAACCGGCGGTTGCTCTGTTCCACCCATTGTCTGTAAATTGGTTATCGACAAGGAGGCAACACCATAGAACATTCAGACATTACGAGAGAGCAGTATCGGTTGGCTGCGCGCACTATTGTCTACACGATCCAAAAACACATCCTCTTCCTGGCTGCTCTGCCTCCCCCAATAAAACAGCTTGTATTGAGGCTAACAACAGCGCTGGTCGCCATTCCATTCCGTGTTCTGATAGAGGTAAGAATGTCATATACAACAGCTTCTCTGTGGTGGTGTGCATGTGGGGAGAGAGCTGCCGCGCCCCGTATTCGCTCTGCAACAGTGAGGGCTGTACATGTAGTGTTGCCAACCAGCGTTTCTCATTTCATGCAAATCCTTCTCTCAGCCCAAACCATCGGCTAGTGTACACTTGCCCATTCTTGCAGCTCCTGTCTGTTCTGCTGAGCTGCTGCTCTGCGTGCGTTGCTTTTTTTTTTTCCCTGAGCCCCTCTTCACGGCTCACACAGAAAAATGTGTTGTGTGAGCAGACATCACCAGTCTACTGTTCTTCTATTGTCGCTTCTTTGGTCTTGCGCCGGCTTCTTTCTTTATTCATTTTTTTTTTCCTGGCACAGTTGTGTTTTTTTTTTCTTTCTTTCTTTTTTCTTTAAAAGTGGGATCCGCTCTGCGTGTCAACACTATATCTCCCCTGCACTGTGCAGTGTTTACTAATTTGCATATTTTTGCACGTATCCCTGCTGGGTGCTTCTCCTGTTTATTCCTTTCCTCTTGCGGGGAAATAGACAACCCCCCCTTTCTTACTTACTTCATCCGCTGCATCGCAATGCCAGTCCGTGGCGAGCGCGGCGCAACCCTTCGGCGCGGGCGCACGATGGTGCGCAACGAGCGCCAGCAAAAGGTTGAGCCCATGATCAAGAAGGAGAAGCGCCAACTTACTCCCTGGGTCATCTACTCGCGCATCATATCTTTCTGGGCGCCGGGCGTCCTGCTTGCCAAGCTGGGAAAGATGCCTGATGCGGGCATGCAGCAGGCATGGCGCGAGAAGATAGCCTTGGTCTCTCTTATCGTGTTTGTGTGCGCTGCGGTTGTCTACCTGACTATTTTCCTAGCAATGACCTTCTGTCCGCAGAGCGTCGCCAAAACCCAGGACAACGTCTTTCACTACAACGACGAGTTTAGCGGCCCCGGTGTTATTGGCATCCGTGGCCTGGCATACTCGACCGAGGGCGCCACATGGAAGTCGAGTCTGGATTTTACGCCGGTCCCTGGGCAGGACTTGACGTCTTACTTCAACCTGCCGTTTCCCGATTCATGTCGCTCGTCCGAGCTAGCGGGCCTGCGCGCGCCCATGTACGATGTGTGCTCAAACAACAACGGCAATGACGGGTGTCCGCTGGGCGATGTGGACAAAGCCATCAAGGAGAACAATCTTACGAAGATGGACAACCGTCCCGTGGGCTACGACTGGGACGACGTACAGAGCGGCTTTTTTGTGCTGAACGGGCATGTACTCAATTTGACACCGTACCTTATGGTTGTGGACAAGAAGGCTAAAAGCGGAGACATACTTGACGAGGCGATCTTTGGCGCCGCCAACAATGGGTTGGTCGATGCGACGCTGCTGTTCCAGCGCACGTCGCAGATGAAGGCTGCAGCAGACTGTCTGACGGATCGGTTCTCGGCGGGACTGCTAGCCAAGGATACGCCTGGGTGCTTTGCAGTCAACCTGTTTAATTACGTTGCCCTCGCAATTATTGGAGGTATTGTGCTGACGCGGTTCTTCATGGCTGTGATTTTCCAGTACTTCTTGTCGTGGCAGCTGGTACGTCGGCCGCCGCGCAACAAAGTGCGGCCGTTGTCTTACAACGCGGCGGCACCATGGTCGGGAAAGAAGCCACAGACGGGTGGAGCCAACATCAATCTGGGCAAGGGCGATGAAGACGAACTGTACACAATTATGCTGGTTACATGCTACTCGGAGGGCGACGAGTCGATCCGCGGCACGTGTGACTCTCTCTGTGGCACGGACTTTAGCGACAGCCGCAAGTTGTTGTTCATTGTGGCGGATGGCATTATCAAGGGCTCGGGCAACGACCGCACCACGCCAGACATTTGCGTTGATCTCATCGAGCAGGACGATGCCTTCCGTGACCCTCAACCGTGCTCGTATCTGGCAGTAGCGGCAGGGTCCAAGCAGCATAACATGGCCAAGGTATACTGTGGGTACTACCGCACGGGCGAGCACCGCACACCGGCGATGGTGGTTATCAAATGTGGAGCACCTACGGAGCAGGACGCACCAAAGCCCGGCAACCGCGGCAAGCGTGACTCACAGATGATTCTGATGAACTTTTTCTCGCGCGTGCTGTTCAACGATCGTATGGCACCGTTGGACTACGATCTGTTCCGCAAGTTACACCATTTGATGGGGGTGACGCCAGACCTGTTCGAAATTGTGCTGATGGTGGACGCAGACACCAAGGTATACCCGGACGCGCTACGGCTGCTGGTCAACTGCATGAACAACGACCAGCTTATCATGGGACTCTGCGGCGAAACTAAGATTGCCAACAAGCGTGACTCTTGGGTCACGGCGATCCAGGTCTTTGAATATTACATCTCACATCATCTGAGCAAGGCGTTTGAGTCGGTGTTTGGTGGTGTTACGTGTCTGCCAGGGTGTTTCTGCATGTACCGGCTCAAAGCGCGCAAGGGCGACGACTGGGTGCCGATTCTGACAAAGCAGGAAATCTGCCAGGAGTACTCGCAGAACGTGGTGAAGACGCTGCACGAGAAGAATCTGCTTTTGCTGGGCGAGGATCGGTTCCTTACAACGCTAATGCTGCGCAACTTCCCAGCACGCAAGATGATGTTTATGCCACAGGCGATCTGCAAGACACTGGTTCCCGACGAGTTCAAGGTGCTGCTGTCACAGCGGCGGCGGTGGATTAACTCGACTGTGCACAATCTGCTGGAGTTGGTTCTGGTGCGCAACCTGTGCGGCACATTCTGCCTGTCGATGCAGTTCTCAATTTTCTTGGATCTGGTGGGCACAGTAGCGCTTCCGGTGGCGATTGTGCTGACGTACATTTTGATTGTGCGTGCGTGTATGACAAAGTACAACTCGGTGTCGGCGTATTTGCCGTTGGCAATGCTGATTATGGTGCTATTCCTGCCGGGATTCCTGATCTTCATCACTACGCGCAAGTGGGTGTACGTGTTGTGGATGCTGGTGTATCTACTAGCGCTACCAGTGTGGAACTTGATTCTTCCGGTGTACGCGTACTGGCACTTTGACGATTTCTCGTGGGGTGAAACGCGCAAGGTGCACGGCGAGGGCAAGGACAAGGGCCACGGCGACGGGGAAGGTTCGTTTGATGCGTCCACGGTGCCGTTCAAGCGTTGGGAGGACTACGAGCGCAAACGGCTGCGGTCCATTCGGCGCAAGGAGCGCAAGGATGCGGACGACTCTTCTTCATATCGCGTGCCGATGGTAGACGACAGCGCCAATGCTGGTCTGCTGAAGAACTCGGTTGAAGACTCAATGTACTACGAGTCGCACCCTGGATATGCATTTATGGGCGAGACGGAGTCTAACTCGATGGTGACTAGCAGCGGCACGCTAGGCCATTTCCAGCCGCAGCAGCACCAGGTACCACCACCGCAGCAGTACGAGCTGCAAAGCTATCCATCATCGAACAGCAACAACATCTACGAGCCTGATCCCTACGGCGCCGGCTACGGCGATTACCAGCAGCAGCAACAGCCGCCACAGCAAGGCAATGCGCAATATGGCAACTACGATGAGTACTCGCAGCAGCAGCAGCAGCATCCGCCCCCTTCGCGGCAGCGTCCCGGCGGACCCCGCGATTACAACTAAGGCGCCATTAGCTTACTATTCTTTAAAACACAGAAAAATTATATTCAAATCCTTTGCCAAAGTCCAATGATGAAAACTGGAACCAGCACAGCTACCACTCAAAGTCGCCGTTTGCCTTTTGAAACAAAAAGTCGCGGCCGTTGATGAGCATTATGCCGTCGCGTAGCACACACTTCCACTTGTTTTTGCTCCGCGTGACTTTGTCGTACTGGCACAGAATGATGTGCTCAGTCTCCTCGCCCTCCTCATCGTCGTACTCATCGTCCGAATCGTCAAGGTCCGAGTTGATAGCGTCTTCGGGAAGCTCGATCTTTGGAGCAACGTCGAGACCATTGCCAGGATGGTTTCTGTCCTCCTCGTTGCCGTCCTCGGCGCCGTCGACCTGCGGAAGCGCGGCGGCACGGCGTGCATCGCGCAGCGCCTGCCATCTGGCTAGTGCATTGCTGTCGCTCAGAGGCTGCGGCGACGGAGTGTCCGCAGCACCGTCGTTTTGCGGGACGTCCGAGTCTCCGTAGCGAGGAAAGCGGCGTCGCATATCGGCATCGCCAGAGCCGATCGGATCGTCATCGTCCTCGAGCAGCTGGCCACGGCCCGACTGAGCTAGCGAAGCCAGTGACGCGGCAGACGGCGCGGCACTCTCAGGGTTGTTAATAATCGAGGCAAGCGAAGCTGCAGAGTTGACATTGGCAGCCTCGGCTGATGTATGGTGGTAAGAGGCATATGTCGCACTGGATTGGTCGTTGGATGTGTTGTGGCGGACGGCGTGCTGATAGCCCATCCCAATTGCGTCCTCATTAGGAAAGGACGCAACGCGACTCTGAATTATCTTAGCCTCCCAGCTGCGCTGCAGCTCCTCAAGTACCGAAGTATCCACGCCGTGGCCTTCAAAGTCGGCCTGTACATTCCCCACCACGTCGTCAATCACATAACGGTAGATTGCCGCAACTATAGTGTTTGACATTGTACTTATAAACTTTTTTTTTTTTTATTACCCACTCTCACTCTGGCCTTCTGTTGGTAGTTTTCTTCTTTCTCTTTACTTTGGACGTTCGAAAATAGCAAGACGGTTTTTTTTTACTTTAGGCAAGATAGTAAGTTATTAAAAAAAAATGGATACGACGTTAAAAAGAAAAGTGTGTTCGGTGAGACGATTGCCCACTCACCTTTTCCCCCACTAAATTAGGGTAAAAAAATACAAGGCGGTCAGTGCAGTCGAGTTACAAGCTTCTGTGACTTTTTTTTTTATTTTTTATTGCTATAAGTTTTGGTTACATATTGATATACTCCAACGGTACCGCTGTATATTGCCGAGTGTGACGTACAAATCCACATCCAGCAACCTCATCTACATAATGTTTGCGTCCTGGTTGCTTTGCTATCATGAGCTGAAGCGGATATGCGGAGACAACACTGCATGTGATTGGTCCAGCGCGTGTGTCAGACAGAAATCTGAGTGCTGGAACATCTCAGGCGTGGAGAAACCATTGAACAGACCCAGGGATTTCTTGGTGTCATGGTCAATGCTGTTAAAATACATGGTTTTGCAGACAAGTTGGGCAGATATTGCGTATCTCTGTAGAAAGAAGGGGATTGAGAAGTGGGGGGAGAGGGAAGGCATTTTTTTTCTTAGTCGTATTGCAATCCCACACTTTGTCAGAAAGACTTGCGGTTTTCTGCCCCCACCCATCTTTCCTTTTCCTCTCTCTACTTTTTTTTCGTTCTAAAAAAATTTGTCATTTTCGGCCAATATACTAAGCGTTTTTTTTTTTACGCAACATCCAATATCCTGACTAAACAATTAAAATTTTATTTTTTATAGCAGACTCTGTATCCATAGAATTTTGTCAAAATTTTTAACAACGGCTTTTTGTGCCTAACATCCCGCACTAAAGGCCTTTCATCTGGTAACACCTTTCAGTGCTAAATATCGTTGACTTTATATTTTCAAAAAAAAATAATCCGTCCACAAGACCTCTTTCTTTTTCCTCCTCTGGCCTGGTTTTATTATTTTGAGATTTTTTCAAACACTTTTTTTTTTTTCTACCCCTTTTTGCATCTACTTTGCCTCTAATCATCTCAGATATACTCTAGAACGAAATCTTATACTAACCTCACTCGACTCTACAGAATTCTCAATCTTCTGATTGATATTTTCCTATTTGACATCCAATCTCTAACAAAAAGGTTGTCAGCTAAAATAGTCTTTCCTTTTTTGCTAAAAAGGAAGAGTATTTTTTTTTTATAAACTCGTAGAGAAAAAAGATGAAGCGCATACGTGCATCAAATGTTGGAGGCAACGGCCCAGTTGGGTCAGAGTTTAATCTAAGCGGAGTGCGTACAGTTCCGCAACAGAACCCACAGATAAAGGCATATCAATTGCCACCCAGAAAGCACATGTTTGGGCTCCGTCCAGCTCCTATTTTCTATCCTACGTCAGAAGAGTTCCAGGACCCACTAGCATATATCCAGAAAATTAGACCTGAAGCTGAGAGTGCTGGCTTGTGTAAGATTGTGCCGCCTGAAGGATGGAACCCACCTTTTGCTCTGGATACAAAGGTATGTTGCTGCTTTCTACTTTAATCAATATTTCTTGCTTTCTTTATCGCTTATTGTTTCTGAAATGCTGGTGTCAGTCAATAACCTGTGCATTAAGTATAGACGCTGTATAGCGCATACTTCCATCCAACATTGCCATGATCTGCTTGCCTTCTTCTCGTGAGGTGGCCTTTCTTCTTGTTGTTTCAGCCTCCTTATATCTCTTTTCCACTCAAGTGCGCTGGATTGCTTGGGTGCCTCTTACTGCGTGCATCTTTTACGCAAAGAGAAAAATGTTAGGCACGCCTGGATGTTTTTATTCATTCTCAAACAGCATTTCCCAAACTCCAAAACGATATGCGCTTTACTTGCTTGGTGTCTTTTTGATAACAGTTGGCAGTTGATAACTACATCCTGTTTTTCACTATTATCGACCCCCTTTTGCAGCAACCAAATGGATGTTCTGGGTGTGGGGCGCATCATCCGCCCTGATCGCATCGAGCTAATTGCCCTGCATGTCTCTCTTTTTGTACTAATTATCGGCAGAATAATGTAGCAATTTCGTTTCAAAACTCGCATCCAGCAGCTGAACTCGCTGGAGGGCAAGACCCGCACAAACCTCAACTATTTGGACCAGCTGCGCCGCTTCCACTCGCAGCAGGGTCAGCCTATGACAAAGGTGCCCCAGCTGGATCACCGTCCAATCGACCTGTTTGGATTGCGCCATGAGGTCGCAGTGCGCGGCGGATATCAAAAGGTCAACAGCCGAAAACTCTGGGCCGAAATCGGCCGTGTGATGAAGTACGACCGCAAGACCTGCACCTCCATGTCTAATTCGTTAAAGTCCACCTATCAGAAAATAATCCTTCCCTTTGATCTTTATTTGGCCAAGCATGGCGGCACGATGCCAGACTCAAAACACAGTTCATTTGACGCTGAGGCGGATGACGCGATGCTACGGCGCTCAAAGCGCCAGCGTCTATCACTTCCCAAGACCGATAGTTTGCGTTCATCACCAGTATCTGAAGATCACTCCTCGATGCAATCGCCTATGCAACTGTCACAGCAGCCTTTGAGCAGCGAAAGCGTGTTGATTCAAACTGTGTCGTCGCCAAGCATAGCGGCGGAAAGCACTGCCACCACTGTCCCAGAGTCGTGCGAGGTCTGCAAATCAGGCGAAAACGATGACAGCATGCTTATTTGCGACGGTTGCGATCGTGGTTTCCACATGTACTGCCTTAATCCTCCTCTTGAGGCGATTCCGACAAACGACTGGTACTGCGACTCGTGCGTTCTTGGCGCTGGTGCTGACTTTGGGTTTGAAGATGGCGCAGAGTACACTCTGGAGGAGTTTAAGCAAAAATGTGACGAGTTCAAGCGCCGGACCTTCTCGCAGTACTACGAAGGCAAACCACCAACAGATGGGTTGCGCGGCTCCCGTGAAATTGCATCTTATCTGGAAGGTCCCCAGATGGAGGGCCGCGTTCCTGAGGACGTGGTTGAGGAAGAATTCTGGCGCCTGGTGGCATCGCCGTACGAGGACGTGGAGGTGGAGTACGGGGCTGATCTCCACTCGGCACAGCACGGCAGCGGATTCCCGACAATAGAGCGGTCACCACTAGAAGACTACGCGCGGCATCCATGGAACCTCAACGTACTGCCGTTTCAGCAGGCATCACTGTTCAACTACATTCGGCAGGACATTTCAGGGATGATGTCGCCGTGGATCTATGTGGGCATGTGTTTTAGCACATTCTGCTGGCACAACGAGGACCACTACACATACTCAGTCAACTACCAGCACTGGGGCGACACTAAGACGTGGTACGGTGTGCCCGGTCGGCATGCAGACATGTTTGAGGAGGCTATGCGGCAAACAGTGCCGCAGCTATTCGAGGAGCAGCCGGATTTGCTGTTTCAGCTGGTGACGATGTTGAGCCCGGATGTGCTGGTGCGGCGTGGTGTAGATGTCTTTACGTGCGACCAGCGTGCAGGCGAGTTTGTGGTGACTTTTCCGCAAAGCTACCATGCGGGGTTCAACCATGGGTTCAACTTTAACGAAGCGGTGAACTTTGCAACCACAGACTGGATGCCGTACGGGACCAACAGTGTGCAACGGTACCAGCAGTACGGGCGCAATCCCGTTTTTTCGCACGACGAGCTGCTGATGACCATGTGCGAGGAGGATGCTGAGTTTTTGAAACAGGAGTGGTTTCAGCGCGCTGCTGCTGAGATGCTGGGACGCGAGCTGGCGGGCAGGGCGCGCGTGCGGTCGCTGGGCTTGGGTGTGGGGCGCGAGCGGCTGCGCGAGGTAGCATGGGACGATGTCGACGTGGGCGACACTGACATTTCGGAGGATATGCGGCAGCAATGCCTAACATGCAAAGCGTTTTCATATCTTTCGGCGGTTATGTGCACTTGCAGTCCAAACTATGTATCATGTCTGCTGCATGTAGATAAGGTAAGTCAACCATCTATAGGTGGCGTACGTGCTATGACAGTGCCAATGAAAGAAGCAGTGCTAATACTAGAAGAATTGGTTTTTGTGTAGTCATGCAAGTGCAGCGGAAGCAACAAAACGCTTATGCTTCGGTATACGGACAGCGAGCTGGAAAGTATGGTAGGCATTTGCGGGGAGACGCGGGAGCCCGTTGATAGTAGTGCCACTATTAGTGACAGCTTCAGCTTCAGCAGCAGCAAGGCACGGATATGGGAAGACGAATTTCGCCGCGTAATGGCGCTCTACTGCAGCAACCAGGACGAGACAGGCAGCTCCAGCGCTGCTGACGGCACCACCACGATTGTGAGCAATGGCTCTGCTGCCAAATACGAGTCAGCAGATGACATTGACAGCATGAGCGGCATACAGACGGAGGTCTCTAATGCTGGCGGCTTGGAGCGGGCGCGCAGCGAAGAGAAAGAAGGTGTAGAGAAAGCCAAGCCCATGTCTCCCTTGCGCGGAACGATGGCGGTTGCGGACTTGAACCGCCGTCCTGACTTGACACAAATGGTATTGCTACTGCAGGAAGCGCAGCGACTGGTATTGCAAGGCTCGGCAGCAGACGATTCTGACAATGCCGACGATGAGGACGATGAAGAAGAGTCAGACGAAGAGGATGTTAGCTCTGACGAGCCTGCGTCTTCTGCAAATGCGGCGGACTCTACGTTGTTGGATCCGACGCGTTCTCGTGGGCGAGGAAGGGGCCGTGGACGCGGCAGAGGTCGTGGGCGTGGTAAAGGGCAAGTTCGTGGCACGGTTCGCGGTAGGGGTCGTGGACGCGCACGTGGCCGAGCACGCGGACGCAGACGTGGGCGGGTAGGCCGGCTACCAAAGCTGGTGGTGGAGGAGCGCCTGGCGTCTGCATCAGATGAAGGAGACGAGCCGTTGGCACTGGTTGGGCGGGAGATTGAGCAGCTGGTGGCAAGCTGTCTAGCCAACGCAAGAGGCGCGGCAACAGCCGTCACAGCAACGGACCTGCAGATTTTGGGCGATGTTCGACAGCTTAGCCGCTTTGTGCAGCGCGCGCAGGAGTGGTGCCGTGCGGCTCAAGCACTTCTGATGATTGCAGGGCAGAATACGGCGGTTGAGCGTGTCGTGACAAAGCAGCGGGCAAACTACTTGTGGCATCAGCAGAAACTACAGTTGCGATTTGCAGCGCTGCTAGGGCTTCAAGCACCGGCCGTTGCTTTATCTGAGCCGACTCCGGTATCCGAAGCAACATCAGAAACGTCCGCAGCAACCTCGCGCGGCGAAAAGTGCTCTGCGGAGAGCGATAGTGAAGCTGCTATCAAATCCGAAATTGTGAGTGACGGCGCAGCGAGCACCAGTCCCAGCCTTAGCGAAGAAGATGTAGAGGACCACACATACATAGCACCACGCCGGGTTGGAAGACCACCCAGGCGCAGTCGTGGTAGGGGTCGCCACAACAGTATTGTCAGTGGACGTGTGTTGCGTAGCAGTGCTGGCGGGCCGCGGCGGCGTGGGCGGCCGCCAAAATGGGCAATGGCGATGCGGCCGCCTCGAGCCGCGTCTCAAGAGCCAAAACACGAGTCAATGCACACGATGCGCACGCGCGCAACATCACCACCAACGCCACCACTGAGCTCACAGCTGGATTTGCGTACAACTCAAACGAGGCAGAACACCACTTTGTTGCAAAGCAGCACTGGTACGCGCCAGCCGTTTGCGCATTCATTGGTTCAGGGATTTGATGAGGCGCAGCTGGCTGCAGAAGTGCGTGGCGTGCTGGGCGCTGACGCTGGCGCCAATGGGTCGTTTTCGGTGCGCGACGTGGCGGCGCTGCTGCAACATGGCGACAAGCTATACTTTAGCTCGCCCGAGTTTGAGGCGCTAATTGATTTGGAGCTGCGTACGTTGAGTGCCGAGCGTGCTGCTAGAGAGCTGGTGCCATTGGCGCCGGCAGCAATTGCGCGTGCGGCAGACGCGGACGGCGACCATTTATATGCCCGGCGCGTGTCAGCCGCTTTGGATGCTTTGCGCGCTGTGGGGCTGCAGTCTGAATATGCAGCTGATATTGACATTATCGAGCGCTCGTTGGAATGGTGTGACTACGCTCGCACGCAGATAAGTGCTCGCACTCTAACTAGAGAAGGGGCCGCGCGGTTAACGGAGGAGGCCAGGTGGCTTAATTTGAACGAGCGACTTGAGTTAGTGATGTGGCTCAAGTCTGCGGGGCGCGAGGCAGACGAATGGGCAGCAGCTGCGGCGCCGATACTAGACGGCCAGAAGGCGCTGGATGTCCGTGATGTAGCAAAGCTGTTGGAGAAAGGTCGCAACTTGGCTGCACTACCCGAGGGCCATGAGTCACTGCGTAAGCTTCAGCAGACTGCTTTGGACTTGCAGGCACGCACCGATCGCATCGTGGATGCATTTGGGAGCGAGGAGCTGGTACAGCGCCCAGGCTACAATGCTGTTGCGGTGTTAGTTGCGGACTGTGCATCCTTTGGACGCTTTGAGCCTTCGGGGCTCGAGCGCGTAAAGGCCGAGCTCGAGAAGGCTGACCTCTGGGCGACAAATGTGGAGGAACTGCTGGGTGTTGGTCAGCTGGATGCCGCACTGGAGAAACTGCAGGCACAACTGCGGAAAGCACTAGCGGTGGCAAACGCAGAGCAGGAGCCGCAGAGCTTGTATTGTGTATGCTTAGGCGTGGAGGACGGCCTGATGGTAGAGTGCGAGCACTGTCGTGAATGGTTCCATGCGCGCTGCCTAGGGTTGACGCGCGCTGAAGTTGCCGAGCATCCATTCCTGTGCCCGCTGTGCTGCGCAGCCGCTCGTGGAGAGTCTGTAGCGCTGCCTGACAGCTGCCCTGCACTGTCGCATATTGCCCATGCTGTTGAGGATGGGCGCCATTTAGCGTTGGTGACTCACGCATTGGATCCGCTTGTGACCGTATTGCTGGACTCCCGTAGTTTAGCTGCTGCCATTCGTGATGTGCTACGCCATCCTACCAGCGCTTCAGTGACGCTGTTGCGTGCTCTGGTGCGTGCGCTGCTGGGACTGGGTCATGGTCTGCGTCCAGGTCTGTTGGACGATCTGTGGGCAGAGCTGTGTCGCCGCGTTCCTAAACGCGAGCGCACAATGTCTGCTGAGGCTAAAGTTCCGCTCGATGCGCATTTGAAGCTGCGTCTGCGGCACTTGGTTAGCGCGATTGTCAACCCCGACAGCACCGACAATGCAGGACTGCTTTCTGCTGTAAGCTGCTTCAAGTCGGACGATGAGAACTGCGTATGCAACATGCGAGGCTGCGACTTGCAAGCCGCTGGAATGGCTGATGAGCCCGCCATTCAATGCGATTCCTGCCAAGAAAACTTCCACATCTCTTGTGTGCAGCTGCCCGCGAGTCTTGCTCACATTGTGGCTTGGCACCAACTACGCCGCTCAGTAGATGTATCCATTGAGGCTAAAGTCCCCGATGCACCTGACAAGTACATATGTCCTGGCTGCTGTGTCAAGCTAGGCACGCCTTACCCATACGGCGAGATTGTTATTGAGCAATAAATGACCTCTTTCGATCTTTAAATAACTTTTGTTCCATTTCTTATACTGTTTTTTTAAAAAAAAAAAAAAAACTATTAGCGCATCAATTGAATGGCGTTTGTGATAATCGAGGTAATTTTTTGGCAGCGAGTAGTCTTGTGTTTTGCGTTGAGAAACAAAGTGTGTGCGTGATTGGCGTGTGTATTTGGCGGG
>KZ303498.1:160079-183902 GCA_002705745.1 Coemansia reversa NRRL 1564
TTTTTTTTTTACTTTAGGCAAGATAGTAAGTTATTAAAAAAAAAATGGATACGACGTTAAAAAGAAAAGTGTGTTCGGTGAGACGATTGCCCACTCACCTTTTCCCCCACTAAATTAGGGTAAAAAAATACAAGGCGGTCAGTGCAGTCGAGTTACAAGCTTCTGTGACTTTTTTTTTTATTTTTTTATTGCTATAAGTTTTGGTTACATATTGATATACTCCAACGGTACCGCTGTATATTGCCGAGTGTGACGTACAAATCCACATCCAGCAACCTCATCTACATAATGTTTGCGTCCTGGTTGCTTTGCTATCATGAGCTGAAGCGGATATGCGGAGACAACACTGCATGTGATTGGTCCAGCGCGTGTGTCAGACAGAAATCTGAGTGCTGGAACATCTCAGGCGTGGAGAAACCATTGAACAGACCCAGGGATTTCTTGGTGTCATGGTCAATGCTGTTAAAATACATGGTTTTGCAGACAAGTTGGGCAGATATTGCGTATCTCTGTAGAAAGAAGGGGATTGAGAAGTGGGGGGAGAGGGAAGGCATTTTTTTTCTTAGTCGTATTGCAATCCCACACTTTGTCAGAAAGACTTGCGGTTTTCTGCCCCCACCCATCTTTCCTTTTCCTCTCTCTACTTTTTTTTCGTTCTAAAAAAATTTGTCATTTTCGGCCAATATACTAAGCGTTTTTTTTTTTTACGCAACATCCAATATCCTGACTAAACAATTAAAATTTTATTTTTTATAGCAGACTCTGTATCCATAGAATTTTGTCAAAATTTTTAACAACGGCTTTTTGTGCCTAACATCCCGCACTAAAGGCCTTTCATCTGGTAACACCTTTCAGTGCTAAATATCGTTGACTTTATATTTTCAAAAAAAAAATAATCCGTCCACAAGACCTCTTTCTTTTTCCTCCTCTGGCCTGGTTTTATTATTTTGAGATTTTTTCAAACACTTTTTTTTTTTTTCTACCCCTTTTTGCATCTACTTTGCCTCTAATCATCTCAGATATACTCTAGAACGAAATCTTATACTAACCTCACTCGACTCTACAGAATTCTCAATCTTCTGATTGATATTTTCCTATTTGACATCCAATCTCTAACAAAAAGGTTGTCAGCTAAAATAGTCTTTCCTTTTTTGCTAAAAAGGAAGAGTATTTTTTTTTATATAAACTCGTAGAGAAAAAAGATGAAGCGCATACGTGCATCAAATGTTGGAGGCAACGGCCCAGTTGGGTCAGAGTTTAATCTAAGCGGAGTGCGTACAGTTCCGCAACAGAACCCACAGATAAAGGCATATCAATTGCCACCCAGAAAGCACATGTTTGGGCTCCGTCCAGCTCCTATTTTCTATCCTACGTCAGAAGAGTTCCAGGACCCACTAGCATATATCCAGAAAATTAGACCTGAAGCTGAGAGTGCTGGCTTGTGTAAGATTGTGCCGCCTGAAGGATGGAACCCACCTTTTGCTCTGGATACAAAGGTATGTTGCTGCTTTCTACTTTAATCAATATTTCTTGCTTTCTTTATCGCTTATTGTTTCTGAAATGCTGGTGTCAGTCAATAACCTGTGCATTAAGTATAGACGCTGTATAGCGCATACTTCCATCCAACATTGCCATGATCTGCTTGCCTTCTTCTCGTGAGGTGGCCTTTCTTCTTGTTGTTTCAGCCTCCTTATATCTCTTTTCCACTCAAGTGCGCTGGATTGCTTGGGTGCCTCTTACTGCGTGCATCTTTTACGCAAAGAGAAAAATGTTAGGCACGCCTGGATGTTTTTATTCATTCTCAAACAGCATTTCCCAAACTCCAAAACGATATGCGCTTTACTTGCTTGGTGTCTTTTTGATAACAGTTGGCAGTTGATAACTACATCCTGTTTTTCACTATTATCGACCCCCTTTTGCAGCAACCAAATGGATGTTCTGGGTGTGGGGCGCATCATCCGCCCTGATCGCATCGAGCTAATTGCCCTGCATGTCTCTCTTTTTGTACTAATTATCGGCAGAATAATGTAGCAATTTCGTTTCAAAACTCGCATCCAGCAGCTGAACTCGCTGGAGGGCAAGACCCGCACAAACCTCAACTATTTGGACCAGCTGCGCCGCTTCCACTCGCAGCAGGGTCAGCCTATGACAAAGGTGCCCCAGCTGGATCACCGTCCAATCGACCTGTTTGGATTGCGCCATGAGGTCGCAGTGCGCGGCGGATATCAAAAGGTCAACAGCCGAAAACTCTGGGCCGAAATCGGCCGTGTGATGAAGTACGACCGCAAGACCTGCACCTCCATGTCTAATTCGTTAAAGTCCACCTATCAGAAAATAATCCTTCCCTTTGATCTTTATTTGGCCAAGCATGGCGGCACGATGCCAGACTCAAAACACAGTTCATTTGACGCTGAGGCGGATGACGCGATGCTACGGCGCTCAAAGCGCCAGCGTCTATCACTTCCCAAGACCGATAGTTTGCGTTCATCACCAGTATCTGAAGATCACTCCTCGATGCAATCGCCTATGCAACTGTCACAGCAGCCTTTGAGCAGCGAAAGCGTGTTGATTCAAACTGTGTCGTCGCCAAGCATAGCGGCGGAAAGCACTGCCACCACTGTCCCAGAGTCGTGCGAGGTCTGCAAATCAGGCGAAAACGATGACAGCATGCTTATTTGCGACGGTTGCGATCGTGGTTTCCACATGTACTGCCTTAATCCTCCTCTTGAGGCGATTCCGACAAACGACTGGTACTGCGACTCGTGCGTTCTTGGCGCTGGTGCTGACTTTGGGTTTGAAGATGGCGCAGAGTACACTCTGGAGGAGTTTAAGCAAAAATGTGACGAGTTCAAGCGCCGGACCTTCTCGCAGTACTACGAAGGCAAACCACCAACAGATGGGTTGCGCGGCTCCCGTGAAATTGCATCTTATCTGGAAGGTCCCCAGATGGAGGGCCGCGTTCCTGAGGACGTGGTTGAGGAAGAATTCTGGCGCCTGGTGGCATCGCCGTACGAGGACGTGGAGGTGGAGTACGGGGCTGATCTCCACTCGGCACAGCACGGCAGCGGATTCCCGACAATAGAGCGGTCACCACTAGAAGACTACGCGCGGCATCCATGGAACCTCAACGTACTGCCGTTTCAGCAGGCATCACTGTTCAACTACATTCGGCAGGACATTTCAGGGATGATGTCGCCGTGGATCTATGTGGGCATGTGTTTTAGCACATTCTGCTGGCACAACGAGGACCACTACACATACTCAGTCAACTACCAGCACTGGGGCGACACTAAGACGTGGTACGGTGTGCCCGGTCGGCATGCAGACATGTTTGAGGAGGCTATGCGGCAAACAGTGCCGCAGCTATTCGAGGAGCAGCCGGATTTGCTGTTTCAGCTGGTGACGATGTTGAGCCCGGATGTGCTGGTGCGGCGTGGTGTAGATGTCTTTACGTGCGACCAGCGTGCAGGCGAGTTTGTGGTGACTTTTCCGCAAAGCTACCATGCGGGGTTCAACCATGGGTTCAACTTTAACGAAGCGGTGAACTTTGCAACCACAGACTGGATGCCGTACGGGACCAACAGTGTGCAACGGTACCAGCAGTACGGGCGCAATCCCGTTTTTTCGCACGACGAGCTGCTGATGACCATGTGCGAGGAGGATGCTGAGTTTTTGAAACAGGAGTGGTTTCAGCGCGCTGCTGCTGAGATGCTGGGACGCGAGCTGGCGGGCAGGGCGCGCGTGCGGTCGCTGGGCTTGGGTGTGGGGCGCGAGCGGCTGCGCGAGGTAGCATGGGACGATGTCGACGTGGGCGACACTGACATTTCGGAGGATATGCGGCAGCAATGCCTAACATGCAAAGCGTTTTCATATCTTTCGGCGGTTATGTGCACTTGCAGTCCAAACTATGTATCATGTCTGCTGCATGTAGATAAGGTAAGTCAACCATCTATAGGTGGCGTACGTGCTATGACAGTGCCAATGAAAGAAGCAGTGCTAATACTAGAAGAATTGGTTTTTGTGTAGTCATGCAAGTGCAGCGGAAGCAACAAAACGCTTATGCTTCGGTATACGGACAGCGAGCTGGAAAGTATGGTAGGCATTTGCGGGGAGACGCGGGAGCCCGTTGATAGTAGTGCCACTATTAGTGACAGCTTCAGCTTCAGCAGCAGCAAGGCACGGATATGGGAAGACGAATTTCGCCGCGTAATGGCGCTCTACTGCAGCAACCAGGACGAGACAGGCAGCTCCAGCGCTGCTGACGGCACCACCACGATTGTGAGCAATGGCTCTGCTGCCAAATACGAGTCAGCAGATGACATTGACAGCATGAGCGGCATACAGACGGAGGTCTCTAATGCTGGCGGCTTGGAGCGGGCGCGCAGCGAAGAGAAAGAAGGTGTAGAGAAAGCCAAGCCCATGTCTCCCTTGCGCGGAACGATGGCGGTTGCGGACTTGAACCGCCGTCCTGACTTGACACAAATGGTATTGCTACTGCAGGAAGCGCAGCGACTGGTATTGCAAGGCTCGGCAGCAGACGATTCTGACAATGCCGACGATGAGGACGATGAAGAAGAGTCAGACGAAGAGGATGTTAGCTCTGACGAGCCTGCGTCTTCTGCAAATGCGGCGGACTCTACGTTGTTGGATCCGACGCGTTCTCGTGGGCGAGGAAGGGGCCGTGGACGCGGCAGAGGTCGTGGGCGTGGTAAAGGGCAAGTTCGTGGCACGGTTCGCGGTAGGGGTCGTGGACGCGCACGTGGCCGAGCACGCGGACGCAGACGTGGGCGGGTAGGCCGGCTACCAAAGCTGGTGGTGGAGGAGCGCCTGGCGTCTGCATCAGATGAAGGAGACGAGCCGTTGGCACTGGTTGGGCGGGAGATTGAGCAGCTGGTGGCAAGCTGTCTAGCCAACGCAAGAGGCGCGGCAACAGCCGTCACAGCAACGGACCTGCAGATTTTGGGCGATGTTCGACAGCTTAGCCGCTTTGTGCAGCGCGCGCAGGAGTGGTGCCGTGCGGCTCAAGCACTTCTGATGATTGCAGGGCAGAATACGGCGGTTGAGCGTGTCGTGACAAAGCAGCGGGCAAACTACTTGTGGCATCAGCAGAAACTACAGTTGCGATTTGCAGCGCTGCTAGGGCTTCAAGCACCGGCCGTTGCTTTATCTGAGCCGACTCCGGTATCCGAAGCAACATCAGAAACGTCCGCAGCAACCTCGCGCGGCGAAAAGTGCTCTGCGGAGAGCGATAGTGAAGCTGCTATCAAATCCGAAATTGTGAGTGACGGCGCAGCGAGCACCAGTCCCAGCCTTAGCGAAGAAGATGTAGAGGACCACACATACATAGCACCACGCCGGGTTGGAAGACCACCCAGGCGCAGTCGTGGTAGGGGTCGCCACAACAGTATTGTCAGTGGACGTGTGTTGCGTAGCAGTGCTGGCGGGCCGCGGCGGCGTGGGCGGCCGCCAAAATGGGCAATGGCGATGCGGCCGCCTCGAGCCGCGTCTCAAGAGCCAAAACACGAGTCAATGCACACGATGCGCACGCGCGCAACATCACCACCAACGCCACCACTGAGCTCACAGCTGGATTTGCGTACAACTCAAACGAGGCAGAACACCACTTTGTTGCAAAGCAGCACTGGTACGCGCCAGCCGTTTGCGCATTCATTGGTTCAGGGATTTGATGAGGCGCAGCTGGCTGCAGAAGTGCGTGGCGTGCTGGGCGCTGACGCTGGCGCCAATGGGTCGTTTTCGGTGCGCGACGTGGCGGCGCTGCTGCAACATGGCGACAAGCTATACTTTAGCTCGCCCGAGTTTGAGGCGCTAATTGATTTGGAGCTGCGTACGTTGAGTGCCGAGCGTGCTGCTAGAGAGCTGGTGCCATTGGCGCCGGCAGCAATTGCGCGTGCGGCAGACGCGGACGGCGACCATTTATATGCCCGGCGCGTGTCAGCCGCTTTGGATGCTTTGCGCGCTGTGGGGCTGCAGTCTGAATATGCAGCTGATATTGACATTATCGAGCGCTCGTTGGAATGGTGTGACTACGCTCGCACGCAGATAAGTGCTCGCACTCTAACTAGAGAAGGGGCCGCGCGGTTAACGGAGGAGGCCAGGTGGCTTAATTTGAACGAGCGACTTGAGTTAGTGATGTGGCTCAAGTCTGCGGGGCGCGAGGCAGACGAATGGGCAGCAGCTGCGGCGCCGATACTAGACGGCCAGAAGGCGCTGGATGTCCGTGATGTAGCAAAGCTGTTGGAGAAAGGTCGCAACTTGGCTGCACTACCCGAGGGCCATGAGTCACTGCGTAAGCTTCAGCAGACTGCTTTGGACTTGCAGGCACGCACCGATCGCATCGTGGATGCATTTGGGAGCGAGGAGCTGGTACAGCGCCCAGGCTACAATGCTGTTGCGGTGTTAGTTGCGGACTGTGCATCCTTTGGACGCTTTGAGCCTTCGGGGCTCGAGCGCGTAAAGGCCGAGCTCGAGAAGGCTGACCTCTGGGCGACAAATGTGGAGGAACTGCTGGGTGTTGGTCAGCTGGATGCCGCACTGGAGAAACTGCAGGCACAACTGCGGAAAGCACTAGCGGTGGCAAACGCAGAGCAGGAGCCGCAGAGCTTGTATTGTGTATGCTTAGGCGTGGAGGACGGCCTGATGGTAGAGTGCGAGCACTGTCGTGAATGGTTCCATGCGCGCTGCCTAGGGTTGACGCGCGCTGAAGTTGCCGAGCATCCATTCCTGTGCCCGCTGTGCTGCGCAGCCGCTCGTGGAGAGTCTGTAGCGCTGCCTGACAGCTGCCCTGCACTGTCGCATATTGCCCATGCTGTTGAGGATGGGCGCCATTTAGCGTTGGTGACTCACGCATTGGATCCGCTTGTGACCGTATTGCTGGACTCCCGTAGTTTAGCTGCTGCCATTCGTGATGTGCTACGCCATCCTACCAGCGCTTCAGTGACGCTGTTGCGTGCTCTGGTGCGTGCGCTGCTGGGACTGGGTCATGGTCTGCGTCCAGGTCTGTTGGACGATCTGTGGGCAGAGCTGTGTCGCCGCGTTCCTAAACGCGAGCGCACAATGTCTGCTGAGGCTAAAGTTCCGCTCGATGCGCATTTGAAGCTGCGTCTGCGGCACTTGGTTAGCGCGATTGTCAACCCCGACAGCACCGACAATGCAGGACTGCTTTCTGCTGTAAGCTGCTTCAAGTCGGACGATGAGAACTGCGTATGCAACATGCGAGGCTGCGACTTGCAAGCCGCTGGAATGGCTGATGAGCCCGCCATTCAATGCGATTCCTGCCAAGAAAACTTCCACATCTCTTGTGTGCAGCTGCCCGCGAGTCTTGCTCACATTGTGGCTTGGCACCAACTACGCCGCTCAGTAGATGTATCCATTGAGGCTAAAGTCCCCGATGCACCTGACAAGTACATATGTCCTGGCTGCTGTGTCAAGCTAGGCACGCCTTACCCATACGGCGAGATTGTTATTGAGCAATAAATGACCTCTTTCGATCTTTAAATAACTTTTGTTCCATTTCTTATACTGTTTTTTTAAAAAAAAAAAAACTATTAGCGCATCAATTGAATGGCGTTTGTGATAATCGAGGTAATTTTTTGGCAGCGAGTAGTCTTGTGTTTTGCGTTGAGAAACAAAGTGTGTGCGTGATTGGCGTGTGTATTTGGCGGGTACAGTTTGCATCAGCAGACAAGAAGAAAGAACCAAGAAACAGATCAACAAGACATTAGTAGTAGTTTTTGAGTAGACACATAGCATATATGTTTTTAGCAATGTCATAGCAATATATTACAATACATGTAACTTGTCTTGTTGCCCTCTGCTTATCAGTCTGCACCGCAAAAACTAACGCAAACACACTGCCAACGGCACTTCTACCCACGCACAAACGACACTCTGCTCATAAAACAAACACACTACCTGAATGGCGCAAACCTGCTATACCAAATGACGCCAAAATAATCTTTTCTAAACGCTAATACTTTAGCAAATTTCAGTATTTGTATGATCACCATGTTAAGGTCTACTGTTGGTTGCAGCTCTGAGCTGCATCATTGTGGATTTAAAACAGAACAAAAAGCGCACATCTTTAGTGATGTTCGGAGAAACGTAGTACAGCGCGGTCGGGGAGGGATGCTCTGCGCCTTATTTGATTCTGTCGAGATGGTAGCTGGCAATGCCAATATGGCCGCTAGTCTTGTCTGTATTGTCTCTGATTCGGCGCAGTGGATCTTCTTGTGCCTTGAGCTCCCTTCTAGTAGCATGCGCCATTTCTGTGAGCTGACTCACAGCGTGGCCAATCTTGTCCAGATTGTTGTTGATATCGTTCTCGAGCTCAGGATCTTCGCCTTCAGTCATGTAGCGAGAGCGGTCGGATTGACTGGCCGTGTTAGTTGATATAATGCGTCCGCTGGCATCCATGCGGCCTACAGGGCGGTCAATCATCCTCACATCCGATCCAGACGCCTGCGCAACACGACGACGCGAGTCTTGTATATCCCTGACTTTGCGTTCATTCGCCTGTCTATCGAACATCCGCTTTTCTTCATTCTCCAAGAGCTCGGCTTCGCGACGCTTGCGTCTTGTAAAGGGGTTTCCCACGTGGAAATGTAGTATAGACTTGTTGAGTGTGCGAAGTCGGGATGTCTCACCCACAGAATCTTTTGCAGTTATGCTGGTTTGTTCAACTTTGCGGTCAATGTTAAGAATCTGCTCTGTCTGTTGGTTAAGTTTTCCCAGCATATCTTTGCCTGTATTCTGTGCTTCTTCAAGCGTCTTCAATGACCTTTCGGTTGAGTCGTATGACTCCATCTTGGCCTTGCGAATTTGACCCTTAATCATGCTGATTTCCTCCTCAGAATCGTTGCCAGTGTCCTGGTGCTGGTACTGACTGCTAGGATTCTGTCGAGTATCTCGCGATGCAGATGCGTGTGCTCTTATTCCGGCACTATTGCTCCGATAGTCTGCATATCCCTTTGTGCTCAGACTGCCATTCGCTGAAGAGCCGCCTCCGTAGCTTGCATAGCCATTGCTATTGGTAGTGTTACCATAGGACCCGTAGGACTTTTTGCTCGAAGATTCACCGTAGCTTCCCATCTCGCATTTAAAAATAATCTGAAATACAAATAAAGTGCAATGTTATTATATATGAAAAAAATAAATTTGAAGAACAGATATTTCTTTCCTTTAGAAAGAATAAAAGGGGAAAAATAGACGAAAAGAAAGTAAGAAAGATGTGGGCTGTGGCAAAAAAAAAAAAAAAAAAAAAAAAAAAGGCAGCAAAGGCTGTATTAATGTGACAAGGGGATCTGCCCAGACCTTTCATCCACAACATCTTGGTGGTTGCACAAAGGTACACAAACCAGTGAAGCTGTTGTTGTGGTTTGGTGCAAGCCATTGGTTTATTTTCTCCCACTGCTGCGGAGAGGGACAAGTGTTACAACACCATGAACTGTCAGGACCGAGCGCTGCCTACATCTCTACGTGGGTTTGTACCGTCCCACAAGACTGGTATCGTTATGTGCAGGAGCTAGTACCACTTTAGTGTTCTGTAGAAACATATCAGCTTTCACACCAAGATAAATAGAGCTAGTACCAAAAATGACAACGATTAAATTACCACCACTTTACACAGTCGTCTTCCCAATAAGAGACAGTGGCTGTGAGCGCTGAGTACTGCTGAGACTTAAGAAGCGCGGCATGAGAAAAGATCCATGAAGCCGCTTTGGTGGCAAGCTTAAAACGGGTGAGACTCTAGACGACTGTGCACATCGTGAACTACAGGAAGAATGTAGACTTGAGATCAAAAGTCCATGCTACGTGGGCGTTCTATTCATGATCTGCTTCCCAATGGCTCAGCCCAGATCAACTTCCATTTGATGGATGTTATTGTGAGGCCAGGCCGTGGTGGCCTACCATTTTGAGCGGATCATTGTTTGTTGCACAGTTTGTCTTTATCTAAGACGATTGCGTTAAACACAAAATTGAACACGTCGACCGCGCACGCCTGACTAAGATACAGTCGTAAACCTAACCATAACCAGCCATTGGCAATGCCATCACAAGCTCACACAAGAGCAGAGAGATAGTGACTTTGTTGTTCATATAGAGCAACATTTTATAATGCTAACATCTTGTGGTACTTCTAGCACAGTTTTCTTTTAGAGTCTTAAGTAGTGTAAACAATGAACAATGTCGATGCTCGATCAGTTGCTCGTTTTGTCGAGGACGCCGCACATGCAGCGATGCCGCACCGGCTATATACACTTATATTTCCAATGGTTTGGCCAAAAGGACAAGTTCTGCTGGGCATGAAAAAACGCGGGTTTGGACAGGGAAAACTCAATGGCTTTGGTGGAAAAGTCGAGCCCTCTGAATCCATCGAGCAGGGCGCCATCCGCGAGCTAGAAGAGGAATCGGGGCTTCACGCGACCAAAGTTAACAAATGTGGTCTTCTGCTTTTCTACTTTGAGGACAACCCAGTCGCAATGGAAGTGCACGTGTTTATGGCACATGAGTACAGCGGTGAGGTGACCGAGACAGAAGAGATGCGGCCTGAGTGGTTTGACATCGACAATATGCCATTCTCGCAAATGTGGGCAGATGACAAGTGTTGGTGGCCGCTTGCGCGCCACGGCCGCAGCTTTGTAGGTCGCTTTTGGTTCAAATCTGATCAGGTCACCATCACGCGCCAGACACTCACACCTGTAGACTCATTAGAATTTAGTCGCAATGCCCGTAACACTTCATAAAAGACTCCTCCCACCACACTCAGCAAAGTATAAAATGATGCGTGACTCTTTGCTTCCCGTTTTATTCCGAAAACCTGCATGTTCTACTTCTGTGGAGAAGTCACAAGCTGTCGCTGCGCAAACTGCACATCTGTTTCCGTTGCTAAGTCAAATGTATGCTGGAGTTCCATCTTGCCACACTAAAGTGTATATGGCTGAAGCATGAGGACGTTATACCCTGCATGCAACCCCTGAGATCGCGTAACCTTGCCAAGAAATAAGCCTGATACTCTTTCTACATCCTTCACATACGGTATGTAGAAAAAAACGCGGTAGTATACTGCTTCTCGATGTATTTCTATTGCACGTGTCTTGGCGACGCAGCTGTACCATTTCATTGCTACTGAAATTAATTGTTACGCGCGCACTGGAGCATGGAAAAAGTCACAAGGCGACTGCGACCACAGAAAATTGAACCCGCAACTTCTATAAAATCCAGAGCTGCCTTCATGGAATTCTTGAGGGTGTCTCAATGTGTATCTCAGAAGCAAACCTTACTTTACAAACTCTAAATCAAATAACACTATTTTTTTTTAACTATAGGGCATACCACAAAACTCTTACATCGATTATGCGATCCGTTTCTACTGCCTGTAAGCGCTTTCTAAATCGCGGCAAGCCATCGCCGAATAGTGTTCTACAAGATGATGATGCAAGCTCCAGTAGTTCTAATGCAGCCATTATATGTAACAGTACCAAGGGCTCGGACGCTCTATCTTCCAAAGAACCAAACCCATTCGATACATTAAGCTATCTATACGGCAACTATGAAGCTACCAGAGCAAGTCCTGTTGGGATGCAGACATTGCCCTGCATATGAAAGATACAAATGTCATATATTTTACTGTACTTTAATCACTACTATTATTCTGATATTTAATATTTTTCAGTTAACCGTAAAAAAATCAACAAATAAATACGAGAAACAAACTAAAGGCTCAAATCATGTTGCATAATCGGGAAAGAGGTCTGTTCGTCTGTGGTCAAAGACAGGCATTTCGCGACGCACCTTTTCGAGGTAATCCAAATCCACTTCGGCAACTGCCAGCGTAGGCTCAGTCGAATTGCGTGGGCATCGAGCAAGCACAACACCCCACGGATCGACAATCATCGCATCGCCATAGCTGCTCCGCTTCACATTGTGTCTGCCAATTTGCGCCGCTGCAAACACGTATGTCTGAGTTTCCACCGCACGTGCACGTAAAAGCGTTTCCCAATGCGCGGCACCCGTCATCTCCGTAAATGCGGATGGATAGCAGAGCAGTTGGGCACCGCGTTGTCGAAGTAGCTGTGATATCTCAGGAAACCGCAGGTCGTAGCATATCGAGAGTCCGAGCTTACCCACCGGCGTGTCCACAACATCAGTCACCCGTTCACCGCGCGTCGACACTGCGCTCTCCTGTAGCCGCGGTCCGTCCTTTACGTTCACGTCAAACATGTGCAGTTTACGGTATACTGATACCAGTGTGCCGTCGTCACTGATCACCGCATTCGTGTTAAACGGCATTCCCGATGTCAGCGGCTGCTCATGTATGCCCAGAGATACCCAGATGCCGTTGTCCTTTGCCGCCTGCTGAATGTCGTGTAGAAACTGCCCGTCCAGGCCCTGCGCCAGTTCTGCCGGCTGGTTACGAGTTTCTGCAACAAAGTCGCTAGCCTCCGGCAAAAACAGCATCCGCACACCTCGCCGCGCTGCGCCGCCAATAAGATCCACACATGTCCGAAGATTACGCTGAATATCGTTTTGCGCGCAAAATTGTCCAACAGCAGCAAGTGCCCGGCGCGCAGGGGACACCGCTAGTCTGGTAAGCGGCGGAGCAATCATCGATGGATGGTATCCGTCTAGAAAAATGGCACCACAAATCCAACAAACAATACAGAATTAGCAGCAATAGAAAATATGGTGTACACGGACAAGAGATAAGAAAAAAAAAGCATAATACTCCAAGACCTCCAACTGACACGCACAGGCTCTCCCAAACAGTTGTGGGGTAGCGTCTCCAGCTTGTAGCATAGATAAAAAAATGGGAGTTTCTAGACCATATAATATATATACGTACCTTGAATGATAAGCTGGTTGTCATCATACGATCCATGGTGTACGGCCTCCGAAACCGAGCGCAGAATATTGTCCGTTGCGTCGCTGCCAAGTGAGTCTTGAACGTACGCCGAATCGCCATTTGTTTGCGCGTGAAAAAGATGTCCAGACTCAGAACCGTGACCTCCATTAGCTGCGGCGGCGGCGGCAGCAGCCGCAGCAGCTGCAGCTGCCTGGTTGTAGACTGTTTGACCACCCTGTGGCATGCCGATATGAGAGTGACTATTTTGGCGCTGATGACGCGATGACGAGCCACGATGAGCCGTGGGTGTGCCTGCAGCTACTGGCGAGCCACTACCGTGACGGTTGTGGTAATGACGAGCCAAGATGGTAGTTGCTGTGAGGCGCCCGTACTTTTGCGCGCAGAAACGGCATTGGCGGTAGCCGTCAGGCAAAATGTCGTACCAATTCCATACTTTGCTCTTAAGTCGACTGTTGCCGCCGCCGTCGCCGCTGTGCGAGGAAAGCGGACGCTTGACAGGAGTCACATTGTGCTCACCGCCCAGGGAATCGCTAATCATACGCCCATGTGGCTTGTACCGCACAGGAGTGACTGCAACATTATTAGTGTCGCCGCCCAGCCTATGTGGCGAGTGTGGATCAAGACCATAGCCAGTTTCATCGTGGTCGTCTTTGTCCTGCTCTGGAATTCCATCATCCAGATCCTGAGAAGCGCGAAGCCCGTGATCCCCGTGCACTGGCTCCACATCCTCATCGCCATTCTGTGCCTGGTGTTGCACCTCTCCACTATTCATTTCATTCGCAAGCTGGTTGACGCTTGACGTAATCACCTGGGACAGCGCAGCAAGCGAGGAACTGGCTGCCGCATCACTGGTTATTATTGAGTAGTCCATCGATGCTGCATCAACATGGCTGGCGCCGTACATGTGTGATGGCTGATCCACATGCTCATCGTACATTTCCTGTGCATCTTCGTCCTGGTGGTGATGGTGGTGTCCATCAACCAGCGCTTGGCCGTTCTCCTCCATGGTCTCATCCATACTGCCGCCGCGTTCATATACTGCATACTCCTCATCATGTTGATCCACAACTCCATGATCCATATTGTCCTGCGTGGCAAGGATCGACCCCTGACCCGTTGGTGAAACCTTCTCGGAATAGGCATCCTGCTCCGGTTCCAGTTCGCCATGTGCCATAACTACATCTTCTACGTCGTAATCCTGGTACTCATCATGGTCAGGCGCATACTCTTCACCGTTTTCTCCGTCACCGGATACGTGGTGGTGCTCCACAACGCCATATTCCTCGCCTTCATCCTGCACTGTCGCGTTAGCGCTTTCATGCGTCATGTGGTCTGCCATCTGCCCTTCTACACTGAGAAAGCTAGAAGAATACATTTACAAATATTTTTAGACCCTGGTCTACCAATGTGGCTGGAAAGCATATATAAAGCCATCACAAGCCATTCAGCTAGTTGCGAATAAACACTATGGCAAGCTCACAACCAAATGCCAACAAACTCCGCAGTGAAGTGTAGAGTGAAAATAGGGTATCAAGGCAGATCATTGAGCTTGTCGAAATGATATTCCATGGCATCGTGTACTCTCCTTCCCCCCAAAAGCTTGCCACACTATCTATTATTCTTTTTACAACATATAGGCACCACCGCCGCACCATACGCAACAGCAGGTTGTGTATAAAGATGCGGCCATACTTTGAGGCAGAGTGGATAAACAACAACAGGGGCAAAGCTGGTCTGCGCCTGCAAACCAAGTTGCAAAAAGTGTGCAATGCTTACTAGTGGTATTATGTGAAGCAAATTAGAATCCGCAAGCTCGGTACTCGATTCACGCAGCTCTCGTATGCGCAGCAGAATAGCAACTCTCTTCTAAGGAACTCGACTCGGGCACTGCGGATTCGCAAAAAAAAAAAAGAAAAAGTAAGAACACAATATAACAGAAGAAAGAGAGTCGCGTACCCAAGATTCAAGATATCTTTTTTTTTTTTTTTGGGACAGGGAGGTAGAAAGGTCGCGTAATTCAAAGACGGGATTGTAAGATAAACCCCCTTTTTGAGCTGAAGCCTACTTTTGCTGGTTGTGGTAGTTGCACGAAAACCTGGAACTTTTAAGATGTGGACTGCAAAATTAAAAAAGAGCTGAGGTGTGTAAAGTCGAACCGAGCTGCGACAGCAAGGAGAGGGGAGGGGCGTTCTTGCTTGTCCAAGGAAATCTCTTCACCTGCTGCAGGATTTGTTGGTTGGATAATCAAATCAGTATCAAGCTTTCCTATTGGTTGCTTTAAAGCTAAGGTTATCGAGCAACCCGTGACGCGCGGCGACTCTGCGGCAAGAGTTGCAAGATCCAGTGGATGAATGGACACAAGATCTCATACCAGTTGGAAAAAAGTCAATTGCGCAAATCAAATAAACAATTGCGATGCCATAAAGATGCTACAGCGAGGGCGGAGGCAGACAAAAGGCTATCGCGAAGATTGTACTGGAATCATGCCAACCAGCTCGTACAGAACCTCCACAAGTGCAGGTGGAAGTCCGTAAGAGGCTATTCGATCCACTGCCCAATCGGCCCATTTAGAAGCAAAAAGCGCGTCGTGGTCTGGATGCAGCAGCTGCAGCACATACACCGCCCGCTCAGCCAGATCGCTCAGCGGCGAGTCGTACATTTGCGGTGGCACATTGCCTCGTGCACGCAGACTGTGGCTTCCTACCTGCGTCCACCACTGCAACACCAGCTCAAAAAGCGAGCGCACAAACTCTGTATCAGCTGCCATTTCGCGACGAAAATCTTTCAACGAGTCGGGTATTGCAGCGGAGGTACAGACCACAGGAAGGAACGGCATCGGTCGTCGCGTCAATTCTCGCCGCGCTGCGCTTGTCAGAGCAGAGTTTTCAGCCATAGCGCCCACACCGGCAACAGCACCGTTATTGAGAGAGTGGTTGAGTAGACCATTGGCGCTGATGTGTAGCGGCGTGTATCTGCGCGTTGAACTCAGCGGTTGTGGTGTTGCAGTGCTGATCAGATTACTAAGTACAAGTAGCGCCATTTGCACCCACATTAGACGCTGTTCACTAATATGGCTCCGCGGCGACAACGAAAGCGCAGCCTGGTGTCCCGACAACAGCGCACTGCATGCGCATGCCAAAGGGCGCAATGTAGACGGATCGATCTTGGAGACAATGGCCTCGCGATTCGTATCCGACGCAGTCAAACGCCCTGCCGCTTCTAACGCATGTAAATAATATGTGCGGCCATCCAGTGCTTTAACATGCACTATAGAGCCCAGCGTAGGATCGGTGTCGACGCCTAAATTCTCACTCGCCCATTCGCTGGTAATGTTGCTGGTCTGCTTCTCGTCAACAAAGTAGTCGATCAGGCGTAGTGTCGCTTGCAAAAACGCACTCTCTGCAGCATGGAAATCGACCCTGTCTGCAACGTTCGCCAGTACCACTGCCAGTGACTTGCGAACTTCAAGTGCACGCAGCACAATCAAACTCACCAACTCGTTAAGCCCAGCAGCTGTATGCTGCTCATGATCAATATCGCGTGCTAATCGCACTGCCGCATCGCATTTGGCCACAAGAGCTACAAATGTCTGTACAAAGTCGACATTTTCGGCAAGATACTGCTGGTTGGCTGGCAGGAAAGACAAGTTTCGTAGCACATAAACCACTGTCAACGTGCGATCTGATGTAAATGACCAAAGATCGTCACTGCCATGTATCAGCCCGCGCACCGCAGTTACATCCTGCATATCGTCGCCAATTATGCCGCCGTCGCTAGGGCCCTTCGTACATGTCTCCCCAAACATAAATGTTTCTTCGCTGTATGTAAGCAAATCCTGTCTTGGCTCTGACTCGGTTTCCACCTCTTGTGTTGCAATATCACGACCTTTCTTGTCACCAGACCCGTTAGCTCTTCGGTGCGTAGGAAGTTTAACCGACTCCAGAATCCCCAGAAGCGTTTCTGCTAGCTCCTCGCACTGGCCAAGCGGTAGCGCTATCTCAGGATGTGATGTAATTTTGATCAGTGTGTTTAGTGCGTTGGTCACTTCCATCGGTATTCCCGATTCTATGCTTAGCGTCAGTGCGCGAATGTCAACCGACCCATAGTCGCTTATTGATGGCTGTAATGGGCGCGGGCGCAGGGCCAGGCTTGTGTTAATATCAATACCGCCATATGTGTCCAATGTGCGCTCAAGCGGAAAAAAGTGCAAAGCCGGACCAGAAAGTGGCGGGGGTGGTGGAATCGTCACAGTCTGTTTTGAAGAAGCCAATGCAGCATTAGCTGTTGGCTGGCGAGCCAAGTGAGGCGGTACAACCATTCCCCCAGATTGCGCTGGTGACGGCGTGATATGGTGGTTAACTGTCGGAATGTCCTGTAATGGTGTAGACTGGGTGTGCGTGGCAGAAATGCCGTTGGTTGGTAAGGTTGGCATCGATGTGGTATTATCAACCGTGGACCCTGGCAAGGCGACAGGCGTCTGCAGACCCGCGGACCCCATTCCACTTGGCGGAATTGGAAGTGGAGGTGGTAAACCGTGAGTCTGCTGTGGCGATTGTAGCGAGTGGATAAACGGCGGAGTTCCCTGCGCTGGCGATACAGCAGTCGATGCAAAGCCATTGACACTCACACCATGCGTCTTCGGACGCTTGGAGGGCTCTGGATAGGCCGAATATGAGCGCTCGCCAGGACCGGGCGTGCTTCCAGGACTTCCAAAAGTATCGTTCTTCCGCCGCTTTTTCAGCGAAAAGTTTGCATTAAGGCCCGTATGCGTCGGGTGGCCAGGTGGAAAGACTGCTAGCTGTTCGAGCGGTTGCAACCAAACCTTATACCAACGACTAAGTAGCGGCGGTAGTGTCGGAATATCAGGCAGTCCCGAGTCCTTGGCTACTTGACGCCAAATACGCCGCGTATGTACCTGTTCAAGCCCTCCTTGATTGATCACCTCGCAAAAGAAACGATACAGGTCGATGGTCCTGTCTGCAAAGACTGGCGGCTTGCTAAAGTTGCCTGGGATGTTGTTTTCCTTAAGAAACTTTTGTAGAAACGGCACAAAGGTTTCCGACGTAAACTCTGGTAGCCTTTTTAAAAACTCTTCCGACTTTTTGTACGCATTCGCGATCTCCTCCTCTGTATAAACGTGTTCGTTGACGGTTGTTGCTACTCGATTGATGCTGGATTCGCTAGGCGTTGGCGTTGCCCGCATGTCTTCGCCAAACATAGAAGTCGCAGATCCCATCCGCTGGATCGTGTTGGTGCCGCTTGCCATACGAGGCGAAACCCCAAGCCCCATTGGTGATGCCAGCGAACTATGCAATGCGGTTGGCGAGAATATCTGCGGCCCGTGCTGGTTAAGCGCCGGTGAACGACTTTGTGATCTATCACCCGCGACACTTTTGCTTGATCGCGCAGTCGCTTCGACCGCCTTTGCGCCTGCGCTCAACGGGGTCTGACGCTGTGGCGTCGATGCGTTGACACCTGCTGCCTCAGATGCAGCACGCAAACGTGCCATATGCATGTGCTGTGCCTGGAGGTTCTGTAGAAATGCCTGAAGTTGTACCGGCGTAAGTTGAGAAAGCGCAGCATCTGGAATCCCAAACTTTGAGGCCATCTCTCGCAGCGCCAATATGTTAATACCAGGTGCTTGAAACCCTGTGGTGGCTTCAGCGCCATTACTGAGACCGTTTCCATTAGACTGAGCTCTACTGGTATCAATACCAGGCTTTTCGGAGATAGCAGACGCCGATGGCGTACCCACTGTAGATTGTAACGGTTCGCCGGCCCCGCTAAACGCGTTCTGTGGCATTGCCTTTAAATTCTGTTGTTGCTGTTGCTGAGCAAGGAAGGCAAAGTTCTGTTGTTGTTGCTGCTGTTGCTGCTGTATAAGTAGTGCCTGACGTGCCATTGCAATCTGGTTTGCGTCGTACTGCATTTGAGGCTGCTGCTGATGCGGTTGCGAAGAGAGCCCTTGGTTCTGGAGCTGCATCTGCAGCTGCTGAAGTTGTTGTAGCTGGTGCTGGTGCTGCTGAGATGGTTGTGCAAGACCAAACGAAACATTCTGCTGACGCATGCCTGGTGCGCTGTCCGCCGCCTGACTAGTTCCCGAATGAAGCGCTGGATGACCAGGAATGTTGTTGAACGCCATTGAAGCTCGGTCAACACTAGTCTCTTTCAATGGCGCCAGTTTGCTCATTACGCGTGGAGCCTATGAAACTGCGTGTAATGAGGAAACAAATCCAGGAGCAACTACACTAGCCTGTGTTGCCTTTTTATGTTCTTTTATCCTCTGTGCTATCCCGCCACGATATGCTTATATGAATCCTTCCGGCTAGCGACTATCCGACACTATCTGCTAGTTTGCACAAGTAGTTCCAAGTACAAAAATTCGCAGAAACCCTCGTGGCCTAGCGCAGGCGGAGACCAACTATGCTAATGCGCAAGCTAATACTCCAAATTAGAATAAAAAAGTAGATTTAAATCAGTATTTTCTTTTTTGCAAATTAAAGACCGAAATAGTTTGTCAATGAACACGCGTTGCAATAAAAAAGAAAAGGGAAAAATAACCCAGAAAAGCGAGGGCAACGAGCTAGAAAGACCAAAAAACGCGTCAGACTGACACACTTTTCCCCTTACAAGAACCTTTTTAGCGCATGTATAACAGTAAAAAAAAAAAACAGAGTTTGTGTCTCTTCCTTTCTGACTTTCCCAGTCAGCAAGATTGCACTAACTTGAGGATTCAACTTTTGAAGTCCAAGTCCAACGTAAAGTCGACAACACTTACGCAAAAAAAATATTAAACGTTGTCTTTAAGAAATTGAATAGAAGACTATATGCGAAATAGTGAAGAATGAAACCTAAGAGAGGAGAGAGGGTGGGTTGAGAGGTAAAAGTGCCCACTTCTACCCCCTTCCAGCCAGAGCAAGGTTTTTTTTTTTTCTTCTTCCAAAAAAGTTGTGAAAAATAAACCTCACATAGTGCCGAGCACTTGGGCCGGCCTGGAAAGGGGACTGGTCTGAGCCTGGAGCCCCTGTCTCACGCGCAGTCAACCACAGACTGCCTGTATCTGATAAAGCACGCTTGAACGCACGACAACACGCCTCACCGAGTCGCCTGTGCCTCGTCTGAAAAGCGGGGAGCGGGGGAGCCCTGCTGATGTGTCTGGAGGAGGCGTCTGCGACTCTCCCTCCTCCACTGCGCCATCGAAGAGCCTCCCGCTAGACTCCAGCCACACAAGCACACGCAAAGCGCAGTTAGCAAAGCCTTCTAATCTCCGTAAATTTGGCCGTCTTGCTGCCAGGCGGCGCATTGGCTTGAGAGAAGCACTTGAAGGCTAACAGTGCAGTATTCATTACCGTTTTAAAATAAACTATTAGCGCATCAAGTGAATGGCATGTGTAGTTGGCAGGCACTATTTGCAGGTACAGTTTGCGTCGGTAGACAAGAAAAAAGAACCAAGAAACAGATCAACAAGACATTATTAGTAGTTTTGAGTAGACACATAGCATATATGTTTTTAGCAATGACATAGCAATACATGTAACTTACCTTGTCACCTGTAAAAAGGGTGTTGGCTGCCCTCTGCACCGCAAAAACTAACGCCTACTACACTGCCAACAGCACTTCCACCTATGCAAAAACAACGGCCCTGTCCACAACGCAAACACACTACCCGAATGGCGCAAACCCTCTATACCAACTCCCGCCAAAATAATCTTTTCTAAACGCTAATACTTTAGTAAATATTAGTATTTGCCCCATCACTCACATGTCTGGTATGCTGAACTTGTAGAACATGTCAGAAGCTGAAAGCACAAAAAAGGGCCAAAGAAGAGAAAAATAGCAGAACCAGATACACAATAACACACTATGTTCGCTTTATTAGGGCTTTATATATTGATTGGGGCGTTGTCTAGCAACTCGGGTTTGCCGTTGCTGGCATAGTCTGGCTTAAACAGTGCTGGTACTACGGCCTCTCCGCGCTCCTTGCGCGCTGCGGCTAGCGCCCGCTGCTTGTCTTCAATGCCACGCTTGATCCGCGTAGCCTCGCTAAACTTGCCCTCGAGCATCTTGGACGCCACAGGCCCCCAAATGCGCCGCGATTCCATCTCGCCCTGCTCTTCCACGGGCTTGACCTGCTTCTCAGCTGCCTGAAGCACAGTCATATCAATCAGCAGGCGTTCCGCGTCATCCTTCGACGCTCCGTCTACCCGCTGCACCATGACTTTCTGGTCCCAGTTTCCGCCAAATGTAGCTACGGTTGTGCATGTCTTGGGAATGTCCTTTAAACGCCATCCAGCGATCTTGTCGCCATGGGCCTTGTCATCATAGCGGAACACCTTTCCTGTCACGTTTCCTTTGTTCTTGCCAAACCAACGCTCCTCCTTGAACTCGATTATAGCTGCTAGCCCAGTCTTGGCGCAGACAATGTAGCTGCTCTCAATCAGCTGTACCTTAAGTGTCCCGCGCATCCAGCCGACTATGCTGCCAACCGGATGCGTGGACTTGTACATTTCGTCGTTGCGCTGTTTAAGTGTCACAAATATTCCATGACATTCGCTTCCGGTTGCCACTGTCGCAGATAGACCAGTAAACTTAGCTGCTATGTGGTCCATCCCCACCGCCTCGATTCCGCGCTCCTTGCAACGGTATACAAACGCTGACACTGGTGGATGGTGCGATACCTGCTCGGTAATATATTCTACGTTTAATTTGCCTCCTCCGCTGCTACTGTTTCCTGCAGACACGTTTGTTATGCTCGAAGCTGCTGTGTCTTCGCGCTTGGCATCACTACTATTAGCATTGGCATTGCCAGTGGTTGTCTGAGTTGCGGTGGGCGTTAGACCACTGCCACCAACCTCCCATTTGCAGAAGAACTGCTCGCCAAGCACCGAATTGAAAGGTTTGTGCACCTTGCCGGTATGCTTTAGCAGTTTGGAAAACCACCACGCGAGCATGGCCAGCATGCGCTCCACCTCATCGTCCGGTTCTGTGATTCTACCAGTACAGAGGCGCAGCAATAACATGTTTTTAGAGCGCGTTTAATAAAGGCCGTGCATTGTTCAATAAAGGAAATCAATCATGAGGGGTCACGCTGCACGCATATGATCCCTGGATGGGCAGTATTGTGTGCTGTTGTGCATACTGGCTTGCAGGCTCAAAGAGCGCAAGTAGCCCGAACCAGCCGAACGCGGGAATTGTGCTCAAGCCCTGCATCCTGGACTTGAGCCGAAGTAAGCTAAGCCAAACTAGGGCAATACTATGTTATACTTACGCCACAAAATGTTCGGGGCTGTCCATGTAGTTCCAGTACTCAAGGTTCGGAATGGGATCTAGAAGCTGCGACGGCAGCGAGACACGTCTACAGCAGTCGTCACAGAAAACAAGAAGAATTTAAAACCAGACAATTGGCAGATCCTCAGCATCCAACTATGCACATTTAAGGAACAGGTTGCTGCAAGGTGCCTGTCGCTCATAGTCTAAGTGTGCAAGAGATCAACGCCCTATTGGGGGTATTTTTGGCACAAACAGGAGGAGAGGAGACCGACTTCCTCTGCTATAGCTCTTTTTTTTTAGCAGCTTTACTTGTTGAGAAAAACAAGTCAGCGTAGAGGCTATTCGTTAGCTCTGTGGTACCAAGAACTTACAAATTTATGACATCGGCAACTCCAATGAGCTTGCGCAAGATGCCCAGGATCGCAGAAAACTTGCTTTGGTCGCCATCGATGTGGACCTCTTCGGTGTGCTCGACTGCGTCACCAACAATCTTCTGCCGCTGGATCTCACTGTCTGCAGACATTGAGTTTCTGGGAGTGGTGTCGATGCCCTTGTCCTTGCCCATCATAAGTGTGGTATATACAGAAGCGACAAGAAAGAGAACCGAATAAAAGAAAAAGGTAAGGTAAGCTAACTGGTAAGTAAAACCTAAAGGGGAAGTTGTGTGCGGGCTCTGCACCTGGCACACCAAAATATTACCGACAGAATAAGTCAAGAAAAAGTATATTTTTCGTGGAAAGAAAAAGAAAGTGGAGAAGAGACGGGGGAGTTTCCAGGCCATGGCCACGCGGGTGTTGGCGGGCTCAAACATATGCGTTGGCCCCAGCCAGCCAGCCGCTCGTTATATTCTTGGTGGCAATCGGGTAGCAGCAAAGAATGAGGCTAGTGCAGAAAGGCCATTGACAACGTCATTGCCCCTGGCTTCTTTGACCTTTTTCTGTTTCTTTTTTTTTTTTTTTTTTTTTTGCCTAGCGACTTCCAACTTGCACTCCGAACCAACCAATTTCCTAGAAAAAGCCGATTTGATCTGGGCCAGAAATCGGGCTCGGTGATGTATCAACATGTAAACTTACTTGTCTCATACAGTTTTTAAGAAAACTATTGGCGCATGAAAAATAATTAATATTTGCGTTGGTCAAGGTAGTTTTTGTCAGCGAATGGTCTTGTGTTTTGCATCGTCAGAGACAAAGTTTATGCGTGGTTGGCGTGCGTAATTGGCGTTAGCAGACAAGAAGAAAAACCCAAGAAATAGAACAGCAACATATTAGTAGCAGTTTTAAATAGACATATAGTCATTTTTAGCAATGTCATAGCAATAATACACAACACAACATATCCAAGTTACCTTAATGTCGCCCGTATTCCTGTAAAAGAGGGTGTAGTCAGTTGTGGATACATCCAATGGCCTGTCTCCTCAATCCCATGAAAGAAAAACACCTTGCACAACTCGCAGACATTGATTCTCCTTGGCTTTCATTGCCAGTGCTGTTGACGGCGACTGCTAAACATGTCGCAGGACAGGGGTAGTTGCCATTGGCTGCATCCTACTCCATAGCCAACGCAAACGCAAACCACACTGCCAACGACCTCTCTGACTATGCGCAAACAACAGTCCCACCCGCAACACAAATGCACTTCCCGAATGGCGCAAACCCGTCACGCCTAATCCT
>KZ303498.1:184804-198136 GCA_002705745.1 Coemansia reversa NRRL 1564
AATGTCGCCCGTATTCCTGTAAAAGAGGGTGTAGTCAGTTGTGGATACATCCAATGGCCTGTCTCCTCAATCCCATGAAAGAAAAACACCTTGCACAACTCGCAGACATTGATTCTCCTTGGCTTTCATTGCCAGTGCTGTTGACGGCGACTGCTAAACATGTCGCAGGACAGGGGTAGTTGCCATTGGCTGCATCCTACTCCATAGCCAACGCAAACGCAAACCACACTGCCAACGACCTCTCTGACTATGCGCAAACAACAGTCCCACCCGCAACACAAATGCACTTCCCGAATGGCGCAAACCCGTCACGCCTAATCCTGCCAAAATAATCATACGGCAATTCCCATATTTTGGAAAAATACTGTAGTCTCGAAATTGGTAGACGAATTTACAATGCACAACAGCCGTTGCTTCTTTAGATTTGCATTGGCGCCCTCTTTACATGCACTCATATTCTCCTTAACAGCCTATGGCGATGCTGCAAAGGACTCTTTCCTTGCAGGCGTGGTTGAAAGCACACACACGAGCAGCCGATGTAGTCTTCAAAAGCACTGTTACGTTACAGGTTAATACACACACGCATTCTACGGTTCGCCTATACAACACATATCGGATCCAGAAGCAGGCTCAGGGTCAACGGACTTTACCTGTCTGTCTGACTCGTAGCATTTCGAGCGATACCCACGCAAAAAACGACCAGAGTACCCATGATTGCTTGAATGCGACTGGTATAAAGTCGGTCAACAGTACGGACATACTTATTAACGCGCTATATAAAAATCCGCCAGATAATGCTCGAAAGCTTCTGGAACGCATTTCCCAGGCACGATCTATCAAAGATGGAATTTTTCTACGTGCGATCGTAGATATTATGAGGGAGCAGCCCACATCTACAACAGCACCTGGTGAGTTTAAGCCTTATTTTGTGAACCATTCGGTTTGCGAAAGCTTGATAAATGCAATCACAGTATCAGAGACCTTTGCTAAAACCCGACACGTTGACCCGCGGGTGGTGGCCAAGCTCTACTGGAGGGCACATGAGCGTGGTTGGGAATTGGACAATGCGGTGCTACAGGAGGCGGCAATATATCTAGCATGCTCCAGCTGCCAAACCTTTTGTCGCGACACAGAATCCCTTGCTTGCGCTATAAGCAGCAAGAGTTCGACGAGCAAGTATAAGACAGCACCAGAGATTGATGTCGCTCTAGTGGAGCATTCGCTCGATAAATGTGATTACTCTTCAGTGCTAGATGCAGTCTCCGTATCAAATTCTGAGCTTCGGAGATTTGCTGATACTATGCGCAGCGATCTGCTCAACTCAGACTCTGTAGCATTTACAGCTGATGAATTGTTAGAGCCGGCCATACACGCTGCACGCACTTTAAACACCCGTCGTATATGCCCAAGCGGTCAGCTCTACTACCAGTCTCTTATTTCGGCTATGTGTGCTTTTGAACGCGTAGACGATGCAGAGTGGCTACTTTCACAAATAAGGAGTTTGGATACTAAGAATCTAGGGCCCATGTTTGCGGCAGTAATTTCCATGTACTATCGGTTGGGAGAACTTACAAAGGCAGAGGCGCTACTCGAGGAGTTTGTTGAACTGTGGAAGAGCTACTGGGAGAATCTGGCGTCGCTTGTTGTTATGCCAGATAACACAAGCCTTGAGACAGAATCCTGGCGACTGACTCACGTGGAGGGCGTGCAGAATGCAGAATCCAAGCTGATATTGGCTGAAGAACTAAGAGCTATCCGCATCAACGCAGCTTCTCCATTTTACAGGCGTGCGCTTGAACTTATCCGCCAACAACGCGTTGAAGAGGCAATGGCAGCGCTGGAGAGCGCAAGGGATACGAAGTTTGTTGTAATTAGTACTACGCAGCTGGATACGTTGGTTCGTGCCTTGTTGGTACGAGGGAATATCGATCAGGCTTATGTATTGTGTATGGATTTTCGGCATAGTAAAAACACGACAGGCGGATGTGGCATTATAGCACAAGATGTTGTGTTTGTGGAGCTACCCTCGAAAGCAGTTGTGAGTTGTATGCTAGTGGAGCTTGGAAAGTCAGATGATTGGGACCGCATCTGGTGTTTAGCAGATTCCATAAACCGGGTGCCTAGCGTCGACTGTATGCAAACGCTACTTGAGCAAGCACTCTCAAGTAGCAACCACAGCCAGGCGATCAATTGCGCTCGACGGATTATGATAATCTGTAATCAAGATAGCAGTGCACTTGCCCCTTTGACAGACTCATGGATCGAGAGCATGCTCCGCCTGGCACAAAAGTCCATCAGTTGTACTGATAATAAGGCATCCCATCCAATTGTTAGTATTTCTGCTGCACTTTTACATAACGACGTCTCCTCGCATTGTGCTGCGTTTGACAAATGGAATGCTCGAATTGTTAAGCGTGCGATAGAAGTCGCTTCTTCAGTTTCTGCATCCGAAGCGGAAGAGGTTAGATCAGGTCTTTATGCCGTATTAGAACATGACGGTCTAACAAACGTGTTTGATCTGGAACGGTATCTCACTCCAAAGCGTAAATCTGAAGACTTTGACTCGACATATGTAATTCATCCAGAATCGAAGGATGGTTATTTAAAAGGGGAGGAGCAGTGGGAGAATTCTAAACTCGATGGTGCTGAATTGGCAGAATTGGGCGAAGAGATTAAACGCAATATGCCTTTTACCCAGAAAAAACGCTGGTATGATGGATGTCGCCGACGTGGTTATATTCCACCTGTGAATAGCTTCTCTTGGCTTGTCCGCGATGCAATTGAACAAAGTGATCGCGAGTTCTGGGAACCTGTTATTTGTGACCATTTACCTGGATACCTTTCCAAGTTGGAGAGTCACGTCGATCGCAGAGGAAAATTGTACTGCCGTGGCTTTGCAGTAACTATATGGTCCCACGCTGTTTTCGCTTATGCATCTGTGGGCGAGATCGAGGAAGCCATGGTGTATTTTCGTCGCATAGTGGATTTCGGTGAATATCCTGTCTCACAATCAACTGCAGTGCTCTTAAATGTCTTGTCTTCAACGGAGCTTCAGCTACCAATTCCTGTTATTCCAAGGGGCTGGGACGGTCCTGTATACTCTGTTTGTGGTATGGAACCTGTCTATCCACCGCGCGGTGAGTCGTCCTCTGACAAGTTTGTTGTTCCCGCAACAACCGATGAACGTACAAATATGGTTGCCGAAGTAGGTCTTGCAATGTACTATGCGACGCTGCGATGTGGAAAGTGGCCTAGCACGTACTTTACTTGTGTGCTGCTATCATCGCTGGCCCGTGCCCGGATGGTTAAGCAAATGCGGAATATCTTTGACGAGGTTATTCCAAGAGTATCGCGCGCAATGCCACCTCGTCTCCGCATCTCTCCTTCCTTTATGCAGTCACCGGTAATGTGGCTAATGGCCATAAGAGGAGCGGCGAAATGTGGCGAGCGTGCTCTTGCTGAGTATTGGTTCAAGGAATATCGCATGAGTGCGATGCCGCTATTCCGTGAGGAGGCATCTGCTTATTCACGCTTTGTATACAGGACGCTGCCCAAGTATGCAAGGTTATTTTCATTGGGACGGCCATACTATACTATACCCCGGATAAATCGCCCACTTCTTGATAATGACATTGTTCCAACTCCATGGTACGATTTGCAGGAGGTCGAGGTGCAGCTAGAGATGGATCGTCTAAGGGCGTTGGATAAGTTGCCCCTGGATTATCACGGTGCATCGCGAATGTTGACAATATACTCGCAGGTCGAGGAACATCAGAATATGGAGAGCGCGGAAGTGCTAGCTGAAGAGATCCAGGCGCTGCATAGGGACCAGCAGGTGCCAAAGAGCGCACGGCCGCGAGATGCGAAGGATCTGGCTACCTCTTGGAAAAAGATGGTTGTTGGATATATCAACCTACTTCGGCGACAACAAAGTGATTTAGATCTTTCATGCGCCAATCCGTCTGATATCCGAAGAACACAAGAGCGTCTTGCTTTTTGGTTTCAGAAATGGCGTACAGCTTTTG
Organism: Coemansia reversa NRRL 1564; assembly: GCA_002705745.1. Lineage (NCBI taxonomy): Eukaryota > Fungi > Kickxellomycota > Kickxellomycetes > Kickxellales > Kickxellaceae > Coemansia > Coemansia reversa. Next base: position 188,830 of record KZ303498.1, read on the forward strand.
AGAAGACTGGTATCAGCCCAAGGGCATCGGCATATGTGCATATGGCTCTGGCTCCTGAGGAGGCACAGCTGGCCCAGACCATCTGGCAGAATTGGAATGCTACAAACAAGCATACCTAAAGGTATTAAGGTGTTTTATATAATGCCTTGCTAACAATACTAAATAGTATAGAAAAAACTAGCCACTTTATCAGTCTAAGCGGAAAGATTAATTGTGACAGACATTATAATGTGCGTATCTTTGGACGTAGAAATACCCCCATGCAACGAGACCGTCAGAGCATGAGTGTTGTTTTCTTATGTCCAGGTGAAATTGCTTGCCTCATATCTTGAGACCCTAACACCATGTATGGTAAGTGGCAAATGGTCTGTCTCAGCTGTAGCCTTGCAAGCATATAAGGCAAAAAGCAGTTGTCATGGACTGGATGAGACACGCGCACGGATATTTCACTGCCGCTGTCTGTGACACAATATCAACGAGTCCGATCCGCCAATTGTATTAGAATCAGGTAAAGTCAATACGCTGTAAATATTGTGCATCAATATGGCGGCGCCGGCATATCTGCTTGGCTCTCCTATACAAGAGGTGTGTAGAACAGCACTGCGATCGGTGGACTTGATTGCAGTCATTTTGACAACAGCTAATGTGTCACATGAGATTGGCGAAAGTGCAAGGGCACATGTAGTTGGGAGAGTTGCAGACGCTTGTAGTCTCCCAGTTGAATGTTGGTATATGGAAAAGTAATCCCCTATCAGTGCTTCTGCATTAACAGCAGCAGCTTTAGAAGGGGTAGATGGCAACAGGTGGCTTTGGAACTGTATCTTGGAAACATAGATAGAGCGCAAAAACACGGGAGCCACCACTTGTCTGTGGAAGACATTGAACGCAGCAATAATCACAGGAGAGCTGCTGGAAATTGCAATGCTTGCTACAAGTATGGTTGGTGCCTTGGTCATATCATTAAATAGACAACAGACAACGAATCGTGGTGGCAGATGCAATGCTACAGAGCAATTGCAGTTAACTATGTCATCCAACCATCCAGACTTAAAGTCGATACTGGATGCAGTGGTATAGATAGGACCGCCGCTCAGTGCATGCAAGGCAGCATGGGTGGGACTCTCTAGCCGGCCTGGCTAAAACATATCTCAGTTGCTAGAAACATAACCACTCAGTTGTTCACTCTGAAGCATGTTTGCCATATTGCAGTAAATGTGCCAACCATGCTCCTTGGCTCTCTCCGGGTAATAGTCATCTGTTGCAGAATAACATGCACTTATCAAAAAGTGACAGATCATCACCAGTGCACTGGTTGTGACACTGCTGTCTTTTAAGTATCCATGTAACCAAATATGGCATGTGTGAAATACAGTATATGATCCCTCCAGTGCTAAAGTACTTCCACGCAGCAGTTTCCATAGTGCCATAGTATGCTGCGCACACCCTGATGATGTGTTCGCTTGCTTCTTTAGCAACCCTGTCATCATAACTATTCAATGTATCAAACGCCCCCTGGTAGTCAACCTTGACAAATGACATGCCTTGCTTATATAGCCAAACATAAAATTCATTGTAAAACTCATAGACAGATTGTGGTGTGTTTAGATACAAATTGCTTGCATTTACGGCCACCGGTGAGGTCATCCTATGGCACTTAACAAGTTTGTAGCGTTGGGATAGTGGGCTATCATGGTCAATGCCACCTCAATATCTCCAGAGCGCATACTAGACACCAACCTGACATATTCCTAACAAGGTCAGTGCATCGATAGTGTGTTTTAGCTGCCCTGAAAACTCATCATTGATGTGTATATTGTAGAGTTGCCCGTAACTACCCTACACATTCACCATCTGCCAACTATCATTGATAATAACCCATGCAAGCATTGGTTGGCTTGTTTCGGTACTTTGCTGGTATATATCAGTTAATGCTATGACCAGCTTGTCATGTGTCACATCATGATAGAATGTGTTCCATGTACAGTAACTCAGATAAGTGCTTAGTGAGCAAGTTTGGTCTTGCGTAACTGTCTTTGTATTATATAGCGGTTGTTGCTGCAAGGGAAGTGCCTCCTGTATTTGTGCAAATACTTCATTAATGGCTTTATGAGAATCCTTGCTAATACTTACAGCAACACGAGCTGTTTTACAATTGATTGCAACAACTGGGCAAAAGTAGAGGTGGTTTGAATTTTGAGCGTTAAATACTGCATCATTAATCAGCTCTGCGTCTCTGGTAAATGGCATGAGCGCTGCATATGTACCATCTTTAAGCCCAATGAGAGGTAAAATAATATCCAGACCATCAGTTTCAATAGAAGAAGTACCACTGTATAGATCTATCCATTAGGCATTGCTGCAAACAAATGCCAGGTATCTCTTTACACCAACCAAACGACAAAAGGTTTCCTTGCCATTGGCAATGTCGTTATTCTGAACCTTAACTAGACACGATGCTCCTGACAGAAAGGCATGTCATGAGTCTGCAATGAAAACTGAAACCATGCCAGGGTAGCTTTCAGAAGTTGTAGCCTCAAGCACAAGCTTGAGTTCTCGCTGCCAGAAGCTCATTGATACTTCATGCAAGTCTTATAGTGAACAATAGACTACCACATTTACATTATGACCAAACCCACCGACCCACTACCAATTGTCACAGCATTGACCAGCAGTCCACCAGCATGCTGTAAACTCAAAGTGGTTGCCCATATCTGCTGTATTGACATTGAGATAGAAGTTATGGATGTTGTTTTCAGGCTTGATATGTGCCACATATAGGAATGCTAGTTCAACATGTTTGTTTAGAGTATCTGCACAATCTTCCTTGAGTGCTACGCTCTGTAAGTTGGCGCCATACATATTAGTTTACAATTCACTTTCTGTAGCACTTCGATCTGTCTGCGCGTCGCTGACAATGTAGATGGAAAAATAGATAACTGGCTCGTATACACCGGTTAGTGTTCCAAGTGGCAGATAAAAATGCACAAATATTATCTGCTATTTAAGTAGTAATTGAGTTGTTGTTTTGCACACAAATATATGACCAGTAAGCTAATCATCTGTATCGAATCACAGAAACCAACTATTAACCAAGCTGCATACATTTTATTTCTAGCATAGAAACAATATTCTCCTAAATTTTGCCGAAAAATGCAGAAAAAAGAATCCAGTCAACCTTGACTGTATTGAATATGTTAAATCAACATGTAGAATTGCTTTGTAGTTATTTTAGTGACTTTAAATACCAGACGATTCCAGTCAATGAATGCATGACTGTAATAATCTGCATGCGATGATATTCACTGAGTTTATTTAGTCATTGCTCAAATTACTACTTTCATCTTTGTTTATATTTTTATTGCTTATATTTATAAACATCAACTTTACAAACATTAAAACTGCACCTTTTGAAAAACTGAATAACATAACTTTTCAGCTAAATTTAACTTTGCACTAATGAAAACTATGGAATTACCTATTACTTTTTATCTGACTGGTGATCTTTTGTCATTTAATCCTGTGCCTTGAACATGTTCAACAGAGGAGGAATTAATAAATACACGTATAGATATGTTCTTTAGAGATAGCGGTCATAGTCCAGATGAAAATTCTAATTTTAATGTAGAAGGAGATAAAACCTTGTTTTTCTGCCTTGAAGATGATCTGCATCTTGTTTATATGTACTATAGTAGATACAAAAGCTGCCAATGTCTACAAGCGAATGGATCTATGATGGATATGGATAATGATAAACTCAATGGCATGGTAGATGATAAAAGTTGTAGGGATTCTTTTACAAAAGATGATGATAGTGATAGTGATACTTCCATGGCAGATGGTGATGGTGATACTCCTGTAGTAGATGCTACCTACACTACTTCTTCGGATTTAGAAGCCAATGGCTCTAATAGAGAAATTAGACTCGTTTATACAACTAAAGAAGTTTGTTATGATAAAAACAATTTAAATGATGACTTAAGAAATGATCATCCAAAGTCGGGATTGCAGAATCAACCGGGAACTGTCAAATGTTTAGTTGCTGACTTTGATGAAATGTAACTTTAAATAAATGTAAAGTTTGTCCCTTGATTGCAGAAGCTTGATGTGTTCCACTAAATGGTTAATACATGTGACAAGAATGCTTTCTCAAGGTGTTTTCTATTACTAGTTTTTTTACTTTGTTTTAAATGCAAATTTTCTACCTTATTACAAGCAAAGGACGTTTACTGCATGTGTTATTAGCGAATATATTTATGAGTGTATATAATAGACTAAGCATATACAGGATTTGCAACTTAAGGTTTCTTCCTACTCTTGGCCAAGTTATAGTACCCTTATAGTCTCATTTATCTCTACCATGGCTGATTTTGAAGCATTCCGGGGACCCATTAGAGTCGTGGGTCTGCTCCTAAGGCTCCAATAGGTATAGTAACCATTTCATGGCTTGTAGGTACCTTATCTGCCTTTTCTAGCATAGAGTGGGCATCAGGTGTGGGACCAGAGATTACACATTCACCTAGAAAAGTTTTATTTTTATTTTATTTTCGGTCAAATAAATATTTATTTAGTTTTATACCTTGAATATTTTAAGCAGACTATAGAAGGCTTTAGTATATAGTATTGTTCACTTAGAGATAAAACAATGAAGGATAGACTAACAGGGGCCCCATCTTGGTTAGAATCCCACCACCAGGTTATATGCATCCCAGGCCTATGCTAGGAGTCGCACAAGCTTGCGCCTGGCTGTTCTGCCTGCCGCCTGCCTGGGCATCAGATCTACCACAAGGTCAGATACCACACGAATTTACTTCTGGCTTGTGATTCTCGGCCACCTCTTTTTCCACCGCCTTGGGAGGAGGAAACAATGGATACAGTGTTATTCTAAGAATACAGAGCATTGAGAGAAGAAATGTTGCTTATAGAGGCGAGGGTATGTGTGGTTGCAACAACCATGGTGAATACAGGCACAAGTAGCATTCATCTGTCTCTAAGCCGCATATGACAGCAGGGAGGCTGCATAGTGTATATGTGAATATACTTGAGCAAGAATATAACATCAGAACGCTGAACCAGGGCAGCACGAGGCAACGCAGAGGCCACGCAAGGCATCGCGGATCCGGCGGCTCCAGGGCAGATACTGCTCAGGCGTTTTTGGCGTCACTGCTGGCACTGCTTCTTCTGCAGTATTTGTAGATCTTCCATGGCCAGGAGCTTCAGTAGCGGCCACTGGCATGGGATATTGTTGCGGCTGGTACGTGCACAGCAGTGGCTGGCCCTCGCTGTAGAACAGACTGCTGTTATCAGAGTGTAGACTGTCACTACTGCTGCTGCTTCTGTTGCCATCATCCTCAGACTCACTGTCAAGCATTGAGCCGTAGTCAGGCTCGTATGACGGACGCTTGCGTCCGCTCTCGGCTTCTGCGTGCCGTCGCCTTATGGTGGCATCCAGCGCAGCTTCGAGTTTGTGTAGGCGAGCTGCACGCTGGCTGTGCCACTGGGCGTTAGACTGCGACGCACTGTCGCTCGCCGTTGTTGAGGTCTGCGATGGGCCAGCCGACGCAGCGTCCGAGTCATTGCTGAACGTCACCAGCGGCATTCCGATGGTATACTGGTCAACAGAGGAAGTGGCAGAGTCATAATCAGGTAGCAAAGAAGCTATCAGAAGCCTGTGGGAGGCAGAGCAGGCGCACAAGCGCGACGTGGCAGCACATAATGTTCCGACGAATCCCATTCGCAGGACGCGGGCCAGCCAATCGCGTGGCGCAAAGTCATAGTTGGAGCATTCTTTACCTATTGCAACGTGGAGATCTCGCGCCAGCGCCTGTGCTGGATAGTATTTAAAGCCAACGCTGGATGGTGGCAAACAACCCAAAGCGCTGGCCTCTCGACTTTGCTTTCTCCTTTCTCCTTTTTATTATTCTGTCGTTATCGGTATTACGCCAGCGTCTATATATTTTTTTTATTAGTTTTCTTTCTACAGCCTTTTTTTCTGGCGTTTAAGTTTTTTCTGGATATATTCCCGTGGCGTGTTGCGTTCTGTAAGCACGTTCTTGCTGCTTTTCAATTTTATATCTAGTGCAAAATACCAATTTTTTTTTTTTTGGCAGAACGATGAGGAAGGCCAGCTTCTTCCTCACGCTGGCACTGTTCTTGCTGGCCCTTTTTGCCACTGCGCCGTCGGTGCGGGGAGAAGTGGACAAGGAGAACTACGGAACAGTCATTGGCATTGATCTTGGAACCACCTACTCGTGCGTGGCCGTGCATAAGAACGGACGCGTTGAGATTATTGCAAACGAACAGGGAAACCGCATTACTCCGTCATGGGTTGGATTCACTGAAGATGGCGAGAGGCTGATCGGTGAAGCAGCCAAGAACCAGGCTCCCAACAATCCTGAGAACACTATCTTTGATGCCAAGCGGCTGATCGGGCTGCGCTACAGCGACAAGGAGGTCAAGCGCGATATGAAGACGTGGCCGTTCAAGGTTATTGACAAGGATGGCAAGCCAAACTTCCGCGTCAACTTCAAGGGCGAGAAGCGTACATTCTCACCCGAGGAGATCTCAGCAATGGTTTTGATCAAGATGAAGGAGGTGGCCGAGTCATACCTCAACACCAAGGTCACTCACGCTGTCGTCACTGTTCCTGCATACTTTAATGATGCTCAGCGCCAGGCTACCAAGGACGCCGGCGCCATTGCTGGCCTGAACGTTCTGCGCATTGTCAACGAGCCCACCGCCGCAGCCATTGCCTACGGTCTGGACAAGAAGGGTAAGGAGCGTCACATTCTTGTGTACGATCTGGGCGGTGGCACTTTCGATGTCTCGTTGTTGGCCATCGACAACGGCATCTTCGAGGTGCTAGCAACCTCGGGTGATACGCACCTGGGTGGAGAAGACTTTGACAACAAGGTCGTTGATCACTTTGTGCAGCTGTTCAAGAAGAAGACCGGCAAGGACGCGCGCACGGACAAGAAGGCTATGGGCAAGCTGAAGCGCGAGGCTGAAAAGGCCAAGCGCACGCTATCGTCGCAGATGTCGGTGCGCATTGAAGTTGAGGCACTGCTGGAGGGCGACGACTTTTCCGAGACCCTTACGCGCGCCAAGTTTGAGGAGCTTAACAATGCGTTGTTCAAGCGCACGCTCAAGCCTGTCAAGCAGGTGCTCGAGGATGGTGGTATTGCAAAGTCTAAGATTGATGATATTGTGCTGGTTGGTGGTTCTACACGCATTCCCAAGGTGCAGAAGCTGCTCGAGGACTACTTTGACGGCAAGAAACCCACCAAGGGCATTAATCCCGATGAGGCCGTTGCCTATGGCGCTGCGGTCCAGGCGGGCATTCTCTCTGGTGCTGAGGGCACCGACGAAGTGCTGCTGCTGGACGTCAACCCGCTGACACTGGGCATTGAGACCACTGGCGGCGTTATGACCAAGCTCATTGCTCGCAACACGCAGATCCCAACCAAGAAGTCGCAGATATTTTCGACCGCTGCTGACAATCAGCAGACCGTGCTGATCCAGGTATACGAGGGCGAGCGCTCGCTGACCAAGGACAACAATCGTCTGGGCAAGTTCGAGCTGACCAACATTCCGCCTGCACCCCGCGGCGTGCCGCAGATTGAGGTGACCTTTGAGATTGATGCCAACGGCATTCTTAAGGTTGGAGCCATAGACAAGGGCACTGGCAAGGGCGAGTCCATCACCATTACCAACAACAAGGGACGTCTCAGCGACGAGGATATTGAGCGTATGGTTCGCGAAGCCGAGGAGTTTGCCGAAGAGGATCGCACACTTAAGGAGCGCATCGAGTCGAAGAACTCGTTTGAGCAGTACCTCTACACTATTAAGAGCCAGGTCTCTGACAAGGACCAGCTGGGCAGCAAGATCTCCAAGGATGACAAGGAGTCCATTATGTCTGCCATTAAGGAGGCCGAAAAGTGGCTGGAGGACAATGCTAGCGATGCCTCCAAGGAAGACATTGATGAGCAGCGCGAGGAGCTCGAGTCGGTTGTCAACCCCATTGTGTCCAAGCTCTACGGCAAGGATGCTAAGAACGAGGATGGCGATGAAGACGAGGACGAAGATGACGATCAGGCGGAGCATGACGAGCTCTAGATCCTTAACTTCTAGCGCTATTTTGTTTTAATTGAAAATTCTATCATCTCACACGTGATTGGTTACCCGCTTATCGCTTTCTTACCAACGCAAGTAAATGTGAAACAGTCAGCACAAGCCATAGTAATTAAATTATCATGCATCTGTTGCTGTAACCACACACGCGGCCTCACTGGCATCCGAAATTTTTCATATCTCCTTCGCATCTCTGCAAAGACTAACTATTATCCCTGCTTTATCTACTACTCTTTGCGTTGTTGCTGTATGTGTGCATCGGACCATCACATCCCGCCGCCAGCCGGCACACACGTTAAGCTCAGCGATGTACCACTTGGCGGGTGGTATCCATTTCTTATGCAGTGGCAGGTCCCTGTGCTTGTGTCGATAGTATATGCTACCCTGGCGTTCTACTCTAACTATAAAATAGGCAAGCGCCCTTCAGTAACTAAAAACATTCCAAAGCCCTCCGCTGTAAAGACAAATACCAGTCCAAAGAAGGCATCTAAAAAATCTGTACTTGCGCCCATGACGATGATCGTCCTCATCCACAACACTGTTCTTGCGGTATACTCGGCATGGGCATTCTGGGGTGTGTTTCCAGCATTTGTTCAGAAGATTATAACCGAGGGCTGGCAAAACGGACTTTGTGATATGGACGGCATGCTGTGGAACACGGTATTGTTTAAACATGTGTATCTGTTTTACATATCAAAGTTTTACGAGCTGCTTGACACGGCCATTATCATTGCCAAGGGCCGCAAGGCATCATTTCTCCAGATCTACCACCACGCTGGCGTCATTGTAATAATGTTCCTCGCAAACTACTACTCATCCGCGGCTAGCATCTTTATAGTCTGGGAGAACGCCGGCGTGCACACGATTATGTACACGTACTATGCACTGACAGCAATTGGCATCAATCCGCCAGGAAAGCAGTATTTGACATCGCTCCAGATATTTCAGTTCCTGTTTGGACAGTCGTTTGTGCTATTTTATGTTATCACACCCAACTGCCAGTCTTCTTCACAGCGCGTCTGGCTGTGGGCCCTGACAACGTACCTACTTCCACTTATCTACCTTTTTGTCCAGTTTTTCTCAAAAACCTACAACAATAAGAAGCGAGCTGATCTCCAAAAGCTCGAGTAGAGGATTTTTGCGGTTACTGCAATTTTGTCGCTTCACTATATAATATATT
>KZ303498.1:198767-209634 GCA_002705745.1 Coemansia reversa NRRL 1564
AGCAATTGGCATCAATCCGCCAGGAAAGCAGTATTTGACATCGCTCCAGATATTTCAGTTCCTGTTTGGACAGTCGTTTGTGCTATTTTATGTTATCACACCCAACTGCCAGTCTTCTTCACAGCGCGTCTGGCTGTGGGCCCTGACAGCGTACCTACTTCCACTTATCTACCTTTTTGTCCAGTTTTTCTCAAAAACCTACAACAATAAGAAGCGAGCTGATCTCCAAAAGCTCGAGTAGAGGATTTTTGCGGTTACTGCAATTTTGTCGCTTCACTATATAATATATTGTGCGCATTTTGTTCGCTTTTGTTTGTCCCTCCGATTGACCGTTCACAAAAAAAAATGCTAGGTAAAATAAGTAAATCTGCCATATTAAAAAAAAAAAAGACTGTGACATTGTGGATTTTTATACGGTCTGGATGGAAAGCATAAATTATTAAGTAGCACATACTTCGTTTTCCTTGACTCAAAACACAAGACCGCTTGCTGCCAAAAAAATTACCTCGATTATCAGAAACGCCATTCACTTAATGCGCTAATAGTTTTCTAAATAAAGTATGCACGCATTGCATCACAAACAATATTAAAGATATAAGCATACATGGAGTCGTAGACATTTGTTACATTTCCGCCCCCCTTGCAACACATTATTGGGAGGTTGGCTTTAAAGAAACTAAATAGAAAGTTAAAACAAAGGAATACACACAGCACCACTACTTTAAGCCAGAAGCAAGATTGCATAACATATAGTTTTTAGATCTTGTTGAAAGCTTGTTAGACAACACCGCATTTCAATTTTAAAGCTCTATTTCTTTGTGCGCTTGCTATTGTTGATGGCACGCTGGGCCTTGCGCACGTTTAGCACAGTAGCTGAGGTATCGCCCTTTGCGACACGGCTCAGAATGTCCATGTTCTTCGACTTTTCCTTCCCAGCGGCAGCGACTAGAGGATCGAATTTCCTCTTCAGACCCTTAATCTTTGGCTCACCCTCGAGTTTCTCATCAAATTTCCCCATGGAAGCAGTCGAGCTCTTCGACAAAACAAGTGCCTTTTGCAGCTCGCGCTTGCGCATCTGCTGAGGGTGTTTGCGCTTATCAGACATTGCGCCCTCTTCAAGATTGCGCTGCTGTCGGCGCTGGTTCTTATTAATACGCTCCTTCTTTTCTTCACGCCGGGCTTGGAACTGATCTTTTTCCGGGTCAGCATTTAAAGGAACCTCAACAAGCCATGGCTTCTGATCGTCGTTGTTCACACCCTTGTAGCCATATCTAGGCCGCCACTCTCCCTGGTTATCGTCAAACACCATGCGCGACTTTTTGCGGTTCTGGATGCCCTTGATCTTAGCAAACTTCTCCCAGCGAGTCATTGGTTTCTCCTTTGGTATCGGCTTTTCGCGCGGAAGAATAGTAGTTGTCTTGGGCAGCGATGCGTAGACGCTGTCGTCGTCTGTCGTTGTAGGCAGACTGAATAACTCGTTTATAAGCAGCTGTGTACCCTCGCGAGACACTCCCTTTAGGTAATTGTCTCGCGCCTTCTGACCAGCCCGAAGCTTGGTATCATCAAGCATGTTTATGTCAAAACTAGCTAGCACACCCAGATCATGTTCAACTGGGATCAGCCGGTCCACCTGTATAGCCTTGGATCTGCTCTCATGCTCCGCAAGAATGCCGCTGACATCCATCGTTATTCTACCTTGCTCTGTTGCGTGAATATGCGAATAGAAAAGCCTTGGCTTGTGAGGTAAATATGTGAATTGAGGAAAGTTGAGCAAGAAGCTCTGTTGGTCTCTCAGCAGTGCTTGCAGAACATGAATTTTTTTTTTTAAAAGTTGATCAGCCAAAATTGATCAACTGATCAGAGGCAATGCTGGTGCCAAAAGGGATGGGCAAGGCTTGCGGTTACACCAACAAATTCACTTACCGGTGGCGTTGGCATAAAACAAACATTTGACTGTGGTGGATGGCGTCTGGATTAGCGCCAACATCAACAAATGGGGCCCAGAACAACATGCGTATGCTGGAAACCAACTGATGGAATAATCACTGGTGCTTTTCTTTTGATACCCGCGTATGCTGAGACGTACCACCTGTATGCCTTATCGTCCATTCCATTGTGCTGGTTGCAGTTAGAGAGCACCGTTGTTTCCCCACTTTGTGCTTCACCCGTTGTGTGGTTCTCTCCTTTTCTCGCTGCACTTTTATCTCTACAACATACACTATATTTGAGCTTCATATACTCCGCTCTTCTTGGTGAAACCCCCCCCACACCCTTTTAAATCCCTTATTTGACGATCCTTGGTTACCAGCTGCCTATCTTCAGTTGCGGAGACACAACAAACCCTGCCTTCTTGCACTTGTAGCTCCAACATCCATTCCTCTCTCTATTTGGTAATCTCCGTCGCCGCCTCCTGCGGACTTGCACCGCTGTATATATTCCCTGTCTTTGGTTGAGCAACGAGGATGTGGCTGGACGCAAGAGCACTACTTATTGTGCTTTTGCCAACGCTGCTTCTGTTATGTCATGTACATGGCCTGCCTAAGGAGATGGTCATTAGCTATCGCACATGTGTGGATGGAGAAGGATGTCATATTATCGAGCAGACTTCTTTTCACGACTCACATATTTTACTGCTGACATCTACAAGTTATCAACGGCATTTACAGGTAAGATAGAGTGCATAGAGTGTTGTCTTAGTTACGCATGGTCAAGTTTATTGACACAGACTATTAATTGCAATGTTGCGGCTACAAGCTCGACTAATATTATGTAGGGACGACTGATTGATATGGGTGCAGGTTGTCCATCTCCAGGGCATGGGCATGGCAACGCCAATAGCGTGACTAGCGTTGGAAGCGGTCCTAGGAAGAGCAAACACAACCACCAAACAATTGGACTGGTTCAGTGTGGACAATGTCCGCTTTCAGACATGCTACGCGAGGCTGAGCGGATAGGAGCAAGCGGAGTTGTTGTTGCAAACACTAATGAGTGCGGTCGGCCAACAAGAGAGTTTCTCGAATCTGCAGCACATATACGGGTTCCAGTGACATTTGTGGCAAGCAAAGTTATCAAAGAGATTCGTTCAATGCAGCAGCGAGCAGAAGCATTAAAGCTGGATCAGCCTCAACCAGAAGGAAAGACTCGCCGACAGGCCTTTGTATATGTGAGCATTCTGGATGATGGTCTGCGTCGCGAGAGTAATATTGTGAACCACATCCTAGCCTCAACACATATACTCTTGGCGGCAATGGTGATCCTAGCGCTATTTGTATATCTGTCGCTAGCATGTAGTATTGGCTCGCTTAGATATATACCACGAGAGATTGCGCCGGAAATATTTGGGCATCGTCCAGAGCCCATTGACAAAGAGGTTCTCGAAAAGCTACCACTGGTACCAGTCGAGTGGAACATGGGCGGATTTTATGATACTGATGAGGAATCCCAATATGAGACACCCAGTTGCGAGATTAATCCGGAAACAGAGGCCATCCAACAGCAACTAGCTGGGATTATTGTGCGCTGCGGCGAAGGTGCATATTCGTTTACAGAGGAAAATACCTGTGCTATTAGTCTTGACAAGTATGGCCACAATGAGCTGCTTAGGCTTCTCCCATGCAAACATGCCTTTCACCAGAAATGCATTGACACGTGGCTACTGTCAGATTACATGACCACTCATTGCCCGATCTGCAAGTCAAGCATAATCGACGGCTTGCGCATCCTCAACAAGCATGGGTATAGCAAAATCCTCAATCTCCTCTATGGCACCAGCAACTGTGAAGAAGAATCGGCTTATAAACCTAATAACGCATTTCCATTATGTATATATTATGCCATCCGCGACTGCGCTGCCAAACTTTGGAATAGAAGAACTTAGGGAACGGGATTATCCTCTTTGTAAATCCGTAATGTTGTTGTAAACCCGATAAGATTCTGCAGTTTAGTCTTTATTTCGATTAATGTAAATGTGTTACTGCTTTTGAGATTATTTCTGCTTTCAAGGCTTGATCTGACATGTGTAAAGATGGCACCAGCGATCATGATGATGAAAGCAAGTGATTGGTGATCGTCTTGTTTTTTTTTTGAGGAGTTCCTACGGTCCAGTCCGAACAGGAGCACACACTCTTCTTCCAAACTTTTACACCTGGAATTTCCAATAATACTATTTCACAAAGAACGGGATTACTCTACACTTTTAGAAAAAAAAAAAAAAAGCAATAATGCTTTTTCATGCTCAAAGACAGTGTCGGTGGACTCTGTCGTATAAAGATAGTCTTCGTCAGCGCATTTCGCGAACCAGAGCATGCAATTTGGAGCCTTCCGTATCTCACTATTCTACTGGTAACACATCAGAGACGAGACACTCTCCCAACGCGAACCACTACTTTCAACAGCTACAGGCACGGTATGCGCGGGCGCGTAAGCTATGCGTTGACAATCCTGACCAATTTTCCAGTACGCTTATGCACAAGCACTTCCAGCCGACTAGCCGAGACATTTTTCCCAACACCGAGCTGCGGCTAAGTAAAGTACGCACATACGGGTTTGATTATGACTATACGCTGGCCAGATATACTGACAAATTGCCAGAAACCATTTACACAATGATCCGTGATGTACTAGTAAAGAAGATGCTGTATCCACCGGCATTGCTGGAGCTGAAATATGACAGCACATTTGCTATTCGTGGGATTGTCTACGATAAGGAGACGGGGTGGCTGTTTAAATTGGACTCAAACTACAACATTGCCATGGACACTATTCACTACGGTCGGGAACCATTGCATGATCTGGAGGAAGTTTATTCGCTGCACAACGGCCCACACGTTGCGCCAGATTATTTCAAGAACCACCTTTACCAATTAAACGACATCTACAGCGTTCCCGAAGCGACATTACTGGCAGACATTATTCAACACTTTTCGGATCACAACATTCCCTTCCACCCACGTTATCTCGCTGAAGACATTCGAGCTGCAGGCGAGTCCATTCACAAGGGTGATGGGATTAGTCTGAGCCCATTGCACACTATGATTATGAATAACATTGGCGACTATCTTAACCGTGCACCAGAGCTGCTGCAGATACTAAACACGCTCAAATCCGAGGGCAAGAGGCTGTTTCTTCTTACCAACAGTGGGTATCAGTATGTCGACAAAGGTCTCACCTACATGTTTAATACACCAGAATGGCGGGATGTTTTTGATGTGGTCATTGTCGGGGCACGGAAGCCTGGATGGTATTTATCACATAGACCGTTCCGTCTGGTTCCCACTTCGAAGAGCACAGATATGCAACCATGGGCACCAGTCGATCAATTTGAAGATGGACAAGTGTACTCTGGTGGGAATCTTATGTCATTTACAAGTATTACAGGTTACTCGGATCGCAATGTCATGTACTTTGGCGACCACATATACTCTGATTTGCGCGATCCATCCATCCAAAAAGGATGGTTCACGGGAGCCATTGTAAGTGAACTCAAACACGAGCTCTCTGTTATTCAGAGGTCCGAGTACAGACAACGTGTTTCGTATATTCAACTACTAGAGAAAATACTCAAGTACTCGCAACAGGAGACGCGTGGGGCCGAGTTTATGAAGCTTCCCGCAAAGGAGAAGGAGAAGTTCCGGAACCTGCTTGATGTGGGCCGTGCTGAGCGGCGGCGTACTAGATGGAAGTTACGAGACTGTTTTAACACTAATTTTGGCAGCGTGTTTAGAACAGAAAAGTACCCCAGTCTGTTTGCCACCAAAATCAAGTCTTTTGCTAACGTATACACAGCTGATCTCTCCAACTTGGGTGAGTATCCATCGGACTTTGTTTTCTACCCAAAGCGCATGGAGCAGGCGCATGAGACACGAATGCCGGAGGTTGACGATCTGTTGGATGAGATTCTGCACGATCAAAACCACACATCCTAGTAAGGGAAGCGACTTTTATTCTTTGTGCTACACTTTTTGTTATTGGTGACTACAATAGATCTGAGACTTCCCTTTTTTGTCTTTGCTAACATCAAGGAGCAAAAGAAATACGCATATTTAAACAAGATAAAACGCTATGTTAAGAAATACGCTCTCTTTCTTTGTGCTGTTTCTGCTTTATTTTGCTAATTTTATTTATTCGAAATAGCGTCTCTCTGAAGGCGCTATAAGTACTTTTTTTTTTTTGTTATCCTAAAGGAATAACAGAAAATTTTATAACAAAAGATAGTATGAGGTCACAATTAGAACTCCGGCAAAGTATGCTTAGGCTGCTATTTTTACTAGCATTTGTACTGGGTTTTATTAATATTTACTCAGAAAATATCCACCGGACGGGTGCGCAAGTAGTGTTGGGATGCGGCTGCGAGAATAGTCAGTGGACAAGAGGCTGCCGAACTCAAAGAATTGATTTCACTGGGACATTCAATTTCACTAGGAAGATTAACGACGAGCATCGAGCCTTTGTAGATCTCAGAATATAGCAGTACTTATCAAGGGATTCAGCACATCAATTCTTTAAATGAAGACACTATCAGTCGCAAAAAGTGCATAAAATTAAAATAGTCATTTTACCATTAGGGTTGTTTCAATTAATTGTCACATTGTATCACAACAACAAAGGATGCGAGGCCATCTTTCATTTTTTTTTTTTTTTTTACTTGGGTAACACCATTGTATTAGAAAAACGCTTCAACATAAATAAAAGGGAATTACCAAGTACAATATTTTCCATAAATAATGGCGTTTAGAAAAGATTATTCTGGCGTCATTTGCTATGGCAGGTCTGCGCCATTCAGGTATCGTGTTTGCGTTGTGGGCAGAAGGTGTCGTTTATGCATGGGCAGAAGTGCCATTGGCAGTATAGTTGGCGTTGGTTTTTGCAGTACAGACTGATAAGCAGAGAGCAGCCAACACCCTTTCTACAGACAACAAGTTACATGTATTATATTATATTGCTATGTCATTGCCAAAACTATCTATCCTATATGTGTTTCAATTGTTGTAAGTGCTGTTAGATTTTTCAAGATCAAATGGCTGATAGAAGTATTTACAGGACAGTATTTGGATTGATAAGGCCAGTGATCCAGCGCAAAGAGGTCAATTCCAACGAAGATGAGGAAATTGATGAGTACGAGGGGATGGAAATTGAGGCGAACACGGATGAAGCAGTAATTGCCAGCAAAATAGATCATAATGTCTCAGAGACAGAGGTTTTAATTACTGCTGGCATTTCTACACAGACTGACATTGATAATGGTAATCATTTGGTGGTTATTACTCGAACAGATGCTCTAGAAGTTGCGACACATAATGTAATGGTACATGCAAATCAGTTGAATATATTATCGACACAACCGAATATTTATAAAGAAAGGTCAGTACAGAATCTTATAAACTTAACGAAAGCATTAAAAATACTACAAACATTTGTCCTTTTATACATATGTTAACATTTGATTGTAGCATTATTATATGCTAATGACTATACACGGCCATGTTTCAACTCCTTACCCCCTGCGTCCTAACACTGGGGCATTTATCATCGTGAAATATATGTCTACTCAAGACTACTACTAATATATTGTTGATCCGTTTCTTGGTTCATTCTTCTTGTCTACCGACGCAAACTGTACCCACCAACTACACACGCCAATCACGCACACACTTTGTTTCTCTTGACGCAAAACACAAGACTGCTTGCTGCCAAAAATTCACCTCGATTATTGCAAACACCGCTCACTTGGGGCGCTAATAGGTTTTAAAAACAGTATGTTCCAGCAAATAAAACCACCAAAGTTCACATAAAAAGGATGATGCAGAAATTGGTATTAAGAACGTGCAGAGTTAAAAAAAAAATCCCTAATGCTTCTTCTTTGCTAGCTGCTGCTGCTGCTGCTGTTGAACCAGCAATCTTCGCTGCTGTTGCTGCTGAAGCTGTTGCGTAGCCAGCAAACGCATCCAGTAGTACGAATAAGACTGCATAGACTGTTGATATGATTGGCCAAAGCGAGTGCGATGTACAGGAAATGTAGCCTGGAATTGACCTGGAAGTAGCGCCAATGGATACTCGTGCGCAGCAGCAGCATCGTCAGCGTCCTCGCAGTCCATGTTTTCCGTAAACGAAACCAGCGGCTCGATTTTTGTCCGGCCCCCATGTCGCCACTTTGCCTTTCCAACATCCACGCGCTCAACGCGTACGGTCTTTGGCTGCAGATTTGCAGGAACCTGGCGAATGCCTGTATGTGGATCCACCCATGTACATCCATTGTCCTCGCGCCATAGCCGCACCGACGCGTTAAACTCGCGCGCCATCTTGCTCGATGCAAAAGCCATAGGGCCGCACAGATCATCATTTGCCACATCCTCATCTTTTTCCTGCGATGCTGCCGGACTGCCTTCTCCAGATGCCGAGCGTTGCAGCAACCCGGCTCCACCGCGCTTCTGCTTAAACTTGCCAGATAATGGTGTTGCCCGCGGCCATGAGTTCGCTAAACTTCGAATCAGCGGCATGCCGTCAACAAAGCCGTGATCTTCCGAAAACTGCGACCGATGCACGGCCGCTGCTGACTCAAACGCAGCTTCAGCCGTCTCTGGCGCACGCAGCTTGCGAAACACCGGCTTGCTCAGAACAACCTTGGCTGTATCATCGCTATCACCGTCGTCTGCACCAACCTGCTGCAGAAGCTGCAGCTGTGGTGCCTGCTGTAGTTGACTATTTATAGCAACATGCTGCTGCTGCTGCTGCTGTTGTTGGAGCGCGTGAGCCATTGTCAACCCACCAGCCCGCATTTGCGCAGCCGAGGAAAGCGATGACTGCATGGCGGCACCAGCCATGCGTTGCTGCGCCTCCAGTTGTGCCCAGCTGCTGATCATCACACCAGCGCCAGATGTACCTAGTGGGCTGGTAAACCCTGACATTCCCCTCGTAGGCGTTGACGCACGCGCCGACCGCATAATGCTATCAGTTGGCGAGCGAAGCGGAGTAGGCTTGCGCGCCTTGCGCGTAGAACCGGGCGTCACACCCGCTGCCTGCGCTGCCAACACCGTGTGATACATGGTCATATTCGCAACAATTGTGCCCTCCGCATGCTTGGCCTCGCGACGCTTTGCCTCCTCCCAGTAGTCATCAACTATATAACGACCGTTTTTAATTATACGCGCGCCAAACTCACGGAACGCCGTGCGCGCAGTGATAAGCGCTATAGGTCTAAAGCGCGTCACCTTTGGGATCATCTGTCGGTCTGCCAGCAGATCACGCTCCTCCTGCGTAGTCTCTACCCGTCGCATGCGCGGGTGCTGCTTGAACAGCATGTAAGAGTCTCGTGCGCCCATGTACCGGCAACAATCCATTGTTAGCACGTACTGCCGCTTCTTGTTGCGCCGAAACGGCGATCGGAAGATTGGACAGATAAACTCGCGCCCGCCCTGCATGTATCCGTTGTTGTCGATTTTAGCTTCGCCCGCCATGTCCTTCTCCAGCTCTTCATCGTCCGAGGACTCGTCCGAGCCGTAGCCGTTAGCCACTTCGGCTTCCAGCGTCGCTGGCATTTCGAGCACATGGCCATTTGCTGCCACAGGCGTCTGCACAGACCCATTGCCGCCCGTACTGGGTTGCTCTGCATCATCTGAGTACTGTTGGCTTTCCGAAACCTTACGTTGCGCACGGCCACGGTTCCGAGGCTCTAGACCATTGGGCTCGGAGCTTGCGCTTTGATTGGTGGCCGCAGCAGCGGCAGTTGTGGCTGTAGCACCACGTGCAGCGCGGCGCTTAGAAGCTGGTGTGATGGTGGGCGACTCGGACAGCGACCCTGCATCTCTGCGGCGTTTCCCCGTGGCTGCACGCGATCGTGTAGATCGCCCTGTCAAGTCATCCACTTGTTCATCTCCCTCATTGTCCGAAGCTTGGTCATTGCCGGCTCCGTCCCGGATACTCTCCGCTGCCCGCAACAGCAGATTACCGACCTTTGTCTGTTGATTTGTGTCGTCTTCCACACTGCCATCTTGCTCTTCTTCTTCGTCGTCGTCGCTGTCATCAGAGTCTTGCTGAGCAATAGAAGACCGCGTGCGCGTCCGTTGCCGCGTGCGCTTTTGCTGTGCCGCTGTGCTGGCAGGCGTTGATATCGACGATAGTGGTGACGATGATCCAGACCACTGCTGTACGGCCTCTACTCCATTGCCACTGTTGTTACGCGCTGCTACCGTCGCTCGACCTCTGCCACTCCGCGTAGGAGTCGCGCTGCCGTTTGTCGTAGTCAATTCTGCTTCAAGCAACTCAGTCTTTTGGTCAACTTTTTTGGCGTGTGC
Source organism: Coemansia reversa NRRL 1564 (assembly GCA_002705745.1). Classification (NCBI taxonomy): domain Eukaryota; kingdom Fungi; phylum Kickxellomycota; class Kickxellomycetes; order Kickxellales; family Kickxellaceae; genus Coemansia; species Coemansia reversa. The sequence continues at coordinate 209,057 of KZ303498.1, forward strand.
CCGAGTACTACGACGCATGGTTGGCATTTATGAGGCAAATAGGTTAACGAAAAATAATAAACCGTTTGGTTTGTCGATAATTGGAATAATGGAGAAAAGTGAAATTAAGTATTTTGAGCGCCCTTCTCTCTTTTACTAACTCTCCGAATCTTTTTATACGGTGTTTTAGAATATCAGGTTTGAGTTTGAGTGTCAGTGGGTATCAGCAATAGCAAATCCCACCTCCCAAGAAAGTTTTTGAAAGAATAGACGATTTGCAATGGAAAAAAAGAAAGCAAAGCGGTCTGTGAGAAAAGCGCGCAAAGTCGTATATGAAACGCGAGTTCCCTTAGACAAAAGTAAAGAGAGGGTAGTAGTAGGAGGAGGAGGGCAAGTGCTGTGCAAAAAAAGGCGCGTGGGAGCTTGGTGGGGTATATGGTCGCTAGAAGCTCTCATCCAACTGCCTCAAAAAGCAGAGCTTGTGACAGCCAAAATGGTCTGGTTGTGTGTGTATTTGTATGTGGGGAAGAGGTGGGAAAGGGTTTTGCTTGCAGTGGTAGGACTAGTCCAGATAAACGTAAATATTTTTTTTTTTTTTT
>KZ303498.1:210280-221676 GCA_002705745.1 Coemansia reversa NRRL 1564
CCGCAATGAGGCGCGCCAGTGCTTTGTATGTATTTTTTTTTTACAATAAGGAGTATCCTACAGAGGCAAAAGAAGCTTTGTCACAAGTCGTAGAACTTGTTAGATGGTGCCTGCTGCTGAATACCTAGAATGCAGGTTGTCCATCTGCTCGTGTCTGTAAATAGTCTAGCCGAGCCTTTTCTGACATGAAAGAGATTTGGAGAGTGTTTGAAAGCAACACTTACTCACGCACATCTATCTTCCTTCCTCAGCACAAAAGTCCATAATACCCTCGTGTGCACAGGGTGATATAAAATAACCTCCGCAATTTATACCGTGAGGAGAGGCAGGCTGCTTGCTGTATTTTAATGAGCACCAAGACAAAGTAAAAAGTTTAAAATGTCATACAAAGCTTCTGGAAGTGTGGCGGCGGACGAGTACAACCAGATCTGGCACAAGTTCTGGAACACCAACGTCACCAAGTGGGACAAGGGCGAGGTATCCCCTGCACTTCGCGAGTTGATTGAGGAGAAACATTGGCAGCTTCCTGACGGACAAGGCATTGTTCCAGGATGCGGACGCGGTTACGACGCGATGTTCTTGGCCAAGACCACACTCCACATGCTTGGCGCTGATCTAAGCCCGATTGCCGTGTCCACTGCTACAAAGCTTCGTGATGAGAAGGGCTTTCCAAGCGAGTTGGTAGAATTCAAGACTATTGACTTTTTCGACTTTGATGTTCCCCAAAGCAAGTTCCAGGTGGCTTACGACTACACCTTCTTTTGCGCGTTGCACCCTTCAATGAGGGCCAATTGGGGCGCACGCTATGCCGAGATTCTTTCTCCTGGTGCCCATCTGATTGCGCTCATGTATCCGCTGTCAAAGTCCGAAGAAGACAGGGAGCGCGGCCCGCCCTTTCTACTCAGCGAGGACGACTATCACCGGGTATTGGATGCAAACTTTGAACTAGTCCACATAGACCCCAAGTGTAAGACGCACGACACTCGTGTAGGCGAAGAGATCATCACAGTCTGGCGTCGCCGCTAGGATTCACGGGCACATTACCCATAGACGTAGTTGTGTACCTTAACTTTATTTTCATTACTTATACTTTGGCGAAAATTGTATGCCAGAGCAATTGGAAATTGATTCATTTCCTTTTAGCCGTTAAATAGCACTGACGGCTTATTCTACCACTTAAAAAATAAAGCCAAAAAAAAAATACCAATACTTTGAAAAAGCAATGTCCGGCACATATGGAGGTGGGCGGTTAAGCCGCGACGACTACAGAAAACAAAAGGAACTGGAAGCAGCGCGCAAAGCCGGAACAGCGCCAGCAGAGCTGGACGAGGATGGGAATGAGATCAATCCACACATTCCGACATTCATGTCGCAAGCGCCATGGTATATTAGCACAGGCAAAACCGGATTGCAACACCAGCGCAAATGGCAAAAAGAGCAGCCCACTACTATAGGTGATACCAAATGGTACAGGCGTGGAGAGCGTATGGGTACCGCGCCAACAAAGTTCCGTAAGGGTGCATGCGAGAATTGCGGCGCCCAGTCGCATCGCACAAAAGACTGCATGGAACGGCCGCGCAAGAAGGGTGCGCGATGGACAGGCAAGGATATGCAAGCAGACGAGGCGGTGGATCAAATTGACCTGTCATACGACGCCAAGCGCGACATGTGGAATGGCTACGACGGTCGCGAGCATCAGCGTTTGATGCAAGAATGGGAGCTGGTGGAGGAGGCTCGCCGTAAGCGCAAGGCCAGCGAGCTGGACGATGCTCGCGCCAAGGCCAAAGAGAAGGAAGGGGCTGCCGCCGCAACTATTGAAGAGCAATTGGGTTCTAGCGACGAAGACGAAGGCGCTGGACCCGAAGATGCCACGGCCAGTGGCAAGTCCAAGTCGACTGTGCGCAATCTGCGCATCCGCGAAGACACCGCCAAGTACCTACGCAATCTGGATCCTGAATCGGCATTCTACGACCCAAAGACGCGCTCAATGAGAGAAAACCCTTACGCGGGGAAGAAGACTGACGAGGACGGGGCTACCACGCAGCCTGCCTACTATGCAGGGGACAACTTTATTCGCTACTCAGCTGAAGTGCAGGAGATTCGCAAGCGCGAGGTCTTTGCCTGGGAGGCGGGAGAGCGTGGCAACAGCAGCGCGCATTTTCAGGCGAACCCGACACAGACGGCACTAATGTACGGCGAATTTGTCGACAAGCGCGACACGATTAAGAACAGCCGTCAACAGGCTCTGGTCGAGCAATATGGTGGTCAGGAGCACCTGGAGGCGCCGGCACCTGAACTGATGCGTCCGGAAGAGCGGTACGTTGAGTACTCGCGCACCGGCCAGGTGGTGGCCGGCGACATACAGCCGGCGGCCCGCAGCAGATACCGGGAGGACATGCGGCGGCTCAACCACACAGCAGTGTTTGGCTCGTGGTGGAGCGACGGACATTGGGGATACGCGTGCTGCAAACAAACGATGAAAAACGCCTACTGCACAAAGCCGACAGAGTAATAAGGGATATATTAAAACAAATACAAAGTCTGAGGGAGAGCGGTGCTACTCTAGGCCCTTGGCGTGCTCGGCAGCGGCGTGCAGGTCAGCTAGCGTGTCGCAGATAGAATTGCGGAGAGCAGGCGCGTCGGACTCTGTGGATTGGCGCCAGTCTGATAGACGGAAGCTGACCGCGTCAGGGTCTATCGAGTAGGCAATCCCGTAGCCAGTGGGAACGACCGGCGCAAAGGTGCCGCGCAGAACGCCGCCGGTGGTGACGTTGGAGGTGGACAAGGTGTAGGAGGACGACAGCGCGTACGCAGGATCCTCAAACAGTGTAGCACTGTGGGCTTCGTCGGCGTCGCGTAGCTGCACACGCAGTGCAAGCAGATGGCGGTCGACACCAGCGCCGGCAGCAGCAGCCTTTGCGTAGTCGACTTGGGCGGCGATGGCAGCGCGGAAGAGACGCAGCTTTGCACTCAGCGGTGCGTCGCGGTCGGCAAGGGCGCGGCTAAACGCCAGAGCTTCGGACGTGCAGCTGCGAATGGTCTCCGTACGACCGTGGCGGAAGTGGCGCATAGAAGCCGACTCGTACGTGGGCGCCGGGCGGCCATGCAAGCGGAAGTGCGCGGCCTGTAGTACCACCTGGAAAAACGCGTCGGGGCTGGCGCCAATACTCTTGATCCACCGTGCACCAAACGTGCCGGGCGTGCAGTCCAAGATCCGCAGGTCGTCAGCAAGCTCGCGGGCGCCAACACGTGCGTCGTCAATGGCCTGCGCAACATCCCAGCTGACGGTCCAGCGCAGAGCCGTGGGTTCAGGCAGGGCTGCGCACGCGGAGTCACTGGCAGACACTCCGGAGCGCTCGTGACTGAGGGCATCCAGCAGCAAGCGTACGGTGGTCAGGGCATCAGCCGGCGCGTGCTCGCAGTTGACACCGGCGCGGCCGCTGGGCAGCACAATCAGCTGAATGGCCTTGTCAAACCAGCGGTTGTTTCCATGAGCGTGCGCCATGATCTCCAAGCGGCCCTCGACGTCGTCGGCCTCGGGACCATTGTCCAAACACACGGCAAACAGCGCCGACTCGACGCTGTTCAGCGCCTGGCAGTTATCAGCATCTTGCGCCAGCAAGCCGCGTGCGCGTGCCCACACGTCACGATCGGCGGCGGTAAGGCTGGCGACGCGGGGCGCTTCGGGCATGAGATCCACAGCGCGCACAGCGCGCACCAGCTGCTCTGCGATCTGTGGCGGTGAGGCGCGGCGGCCGGCTCTATCGTACACAGGTACTTCGGCGGCGTGGCCACGGTACATGAGCACAATATGGCGTGCGGTCGGCGGATCCTGGTTGCGTAGTTCGTCGCAGCCTGAGCGCGGGATGCGCGTGGTGCCAAACTGCCAGCGCATCTGGTGCATGCACTGTGGTACGCCACGTTGCTCATCGGGTGTTAGCGTCTCTGCTCTGAGCGCATCGCAGCTCTCCAAAAGGCGGGCTGCCAGCCGCGCTGCACGCTGGATCTGCACACCAGTTGCTTGTCCAGCACCAGGCTCCACCGCTGCGTCCGTCGCTGCATCTGCCATTAGCCCAGCCCAATTGCTGTGCACGTAGCACGGCGCGCGGCCCTCCAGGTACGCCTTGCGTAGCCAGATGTCTTCCAACCAGCTGCCGTTTGCACGCGCATCGACCTCGCGCAGCCGTCGTTGCAACTCCGGCCCGACCCCGCCAACGAACTTCGCCGCCGCGCGCTCGGTATGCGCCAGCTGCGTGCTGTTTAGCAGCGGCTTTACTGACCGCACATACCGTGCCACGGTGTCTTCTAACGCCGGTAGTGGTAGCCGAGGCAGTTGTGCTTGCCGCGCGAACGTTGATACCCGTCGAAGTGTACCTGTGGTGTGGAGCAGTTGCATAGGTTAATTTGTGTATTTATTCTTAGCATTAATATAAGCAGAGTAAAGCTTAATGTAACATAGGAGGGGGACTTTTATGCGTGAAGTGCTTGGCTACATGCGCTTTGTAAGGCCTTTTAAGTACAAAGCTTCATGTGAAAAGAAATGTGGTCGCCACCAGCAATCACATGTACAAGATAATCTGAAACGCAGGAGATCCAAGCTTCCAAAATTTGCCAGGTTTATGCCATTTGTCAGGCCAGGCGGAGATGGCTAAGAACAGTATGTAGTTCATCCTCAAGATAAGACAAAAGTTGTCGGCATGTCGGTTCCTTCTTGATACCCGACATGCCGCATCCTTTTATACCCTTAGTGGTGTGTTCGTAATATACTCCTCGGGGAGCAGGAACGCACCTGTGCTGGGAATACTTGTAGGCCTTGTTAATGGTCCTGACCGCGTAATCGGTGCGCTCTGCATGGTGTTCTCGGAAAGATTTGCTTACGTGTGAGAAAGGTCGGTACTCAATGGCAAATCTTTTGGGGCCGTGTCTGGCACCATTGGTATTACGCCAATTAGCGGGGATGAGAGTACGCCCTTATTTAAACCAAAAACCCCTAGCTGACATTGAAAAAGTACTCCACACGTCCGCGACCTTTACGCTGGAGACGTGAACTTCACGGACCCGATATCATGAGGGAGCAAAGATGCACTAGGAACTGGTCCATATCATGTATCAGATTTCCTGTTGTCGACTCTGACAGTTGAAGCAAAAGCATGCTCATCAACAAGTTCGAAACGGCGCAGGACACGGAGAGCGCACTTGACGACGGGCATATCCACAGCTTTTCCATCAAGTTCAAAGGCACCGCGGCCAGTGTTGCAGCTTCTGCGAAAGCCGTCGACTATGCGGCGCGCACGCAGCACTGCAGCGGGCGTAGGAGCAAAGCAGCGCTGGACGACGGACAGTTGTGCTGGGTGGATTACCTGTTTGCCTGTGAAGCCCATTGCAGCACCTTCCTCAGCCTCCTCGCACAGCACGTCAGCGTCACGGAAATCCATGGCCACCATATCAATGGCCTGCAAACGAAAAGCGTGTGCAGCATTGGCGACCACTGCCCGTGCGTGATAAAGTTCGCGGCGCGTCGCTGTGCGTGTCACACCGGCGTCTGCACAGTAGTCCTCGGCTGCAAACAGCAGCGCGTCGACCCGTGCATCGGCCTGTGCAATCTCATGGATGTTTACTAATGCGCGCGCACTCTCGATGCTGGCAATTACGCGCACAGCGCTGCGTCCCGCACGGTCTATGGCACGACATACATGTTGCACGTCTGTGGCACTATTGACTTTAGGAACCAGCACCACGTCAAGCCGTTCGGCCTGCAGCGCCGCACAAAGGTCCTTATCCTCCAGTCCGCTGCCTATGGCGTTAATGCGCACGCCCACTTCTGCTCCACGTCGGCTGCCCGCTGCTGCCTCTGCCAGGAGCCTGCGCGCCTGCTCCTTGCAACTTGTCGCTACGCCATCCTCTAGATCGTACATCACGCAGTCAGCAGCCGACTGCTGGGCTTTGCGAATCTTGCGCGGCTCGCTGCATGGCACGTAGAAAATTGCTCGCCGCAGCCTCTCGCGCTCAAGATCTAACCCTCCTGGTACTAGCTCTCGCGCCTCTGCTAATACACTTATACCACGGCTGCCAGACACAGTAAGCCGCAATGTGCGCACAAACATAAGTCCCGTTACCAAAGCGCCCGACTATGTCTTGTATTGGAACAAAGTAGTGAATTTAACCAGTTGCTAAAAAAATAAAGATAAAGCAAGAAGCAACGCACGTGCTTTGAGAAAAGAAGCAAAAAAAGCTGTGAATCTGGATAGTGGCTGGACACGCAGCCGCCATCTGCAGGCACCAAGGCGCACTACAGCAGCAGTTCCTTCACCAGGTTATCGGAGACGCTACCGCTGGGGGAGGAGTAGCCCAAGGGCTTGCGGATCAGAGCGCCGCGGTCGAATGCGTTGCGGTTCTTGTGGGCAACGATCTGGTAGCAGGTAGAAGAGCCCTGGCGCGCGATGATGATGGACCAAGCCAGGAAGATCTCCCAGATGCGGAACCAGCGCTTGCCGTACTTTTTAACGATACGCTCACGACCGGCCAGCCAGTTATCGTACCAGCGTGCCAGCGTGGCCGAGTAATGCACGCCAATGGTCTCGGACGTGCGCACTTCAAAGCCGGCCGACTCGAGCTGGGAAACCACCCAGTTAAGCGGGCACGAGGCATCGGCTCCAGGGAAAATATACTTCGCCATAAAGAGTCCCCAGCTAAAGTCCTCGTACTGCCACGCTCCGCGTAGCCCAGCGATCTGCAGATAAAAGAGCCCGTCGTCCTCCAGCATGTCGCTTACCTGCTGCAGGAAAGCCGGAAACTTGCGTACACCCACATGCTCGGCCATTTCCAGGCAGCTAATGCAGTCGTAGCGCGGGCGCCGCGGTGTATCACGGTAATCCATACACAGTACGCGCGCACGATCCGCCACACCCCACTCTGCCGCGCGCCGGTTGCCAAACTCTGTCTGGTTACGTCCCAGTGTCACGCCCACCGACTCAGTGCCGTAGTTGCGCGCCGCATACGAGACAAGCGTTCCCCAGCCGCACCCCAGATCCAGGTGCCGTGCGCCGGGCCGCATCTGCAGCCGCTCGCACACATCGCGCAGCTTGTTGTCCTGCAGCTGCTCCAGCGATTCGTGCGTCTCCACGTCGCCCACCAGCCCGGAAGTGTACACCATGCGCTCGCCCAGAAACGCCGCGTAAAAGTCATCGCCGCGGTCGTAATGATCGCGCACCTGCGTCTCGTCCTGCTTCTTCGAATGCACTAGTAGCTCTGGAATCCATTGCAGCAGGAAGAACCGCGCCACACGCACCGTAATTGGAAATATTGCCCAGTCGTGCCGCTGCTCAAACATCGCTAGCGCATCGCCCGTCAGGTCGATGTCACCGTCAAAGTACCGCTCGAAAAACTCGTCCATTGGAATTTTACGCGTACCGTGGTATTGCGCCTTGAGTTCCTTATCCAGGATCGTCATATACGACTCTAGCGGCTGATTCGGAAGTGCTGCCGTTTGATCCGTTGGCGCTTGTACCAGCCACGAGTGCGCCACCAAGCTAAGACCTCCGATCGGCAGCGCCAGTATTGCCGCCAGCACAAAGTACGTCCCCAGCGACAGCCCTAGAGCGCGCTTTATCGCGTATGGCACTGCTGCAATCAGCAAGTACAGCGCCACGCTGCTAAACTGCCGCGCCCCACCGCCCTCGTACGCCAGTGTGGGTGCTTTGATTGAAGGCGACGCAAACTGCTTACGGGGTAGCATCGGATGTTCCTTTTGAGCCGTCACGGGCTCGGGATGGTCCTCAGTCATTGGCTTCAGATCTTCACGCTATACTTACAAAAGAGTGTAAGGCTTGGAACTAGAAGAGTAGAGGCTGCCTGGTAGAGAAGGAGTGATGTCCTCCGTCAAGGAACACAAAGTAAAATGAAGAAATGACGCCCGCCGTCGTGGAAACCAGTGTAAAGGAAAGGAAAGAGCATTGAGCGGGAGACCGTGAATTGTCGCATATCCCAAACGTGAAAACTTTTCACTCTGTCGCGTGGATCCCCCGCTTGCCGATACAGCACAGCTGGGAGGAGGGAGAAGGGGATCTCGCGCACAACTTCCTAAAACAAAGGTGTAAAGATGCACACACACATTTCTCCTTGGCCACTTTTGGCCACTCACATTCACGCACGTCGACCAGGAAACTTGCATGTGAGAAAAAAAAAAAAAATGCAAGCCCTCACAGAAGGTAAGGCTACGCTGCTGCATCCTGCAGTCCATGACGCCCAATAAACGCAACGCTATAATGCCGGTCTTGCGGTGCACCAGACGGACGGAACCTCACGCGCGTCAGCCGTTGGCCATGCATGAAACATGGCTCGCTCTCAAGTGTGAGCGAGCAGAGCACGGAGTCGCGCCAGCGCGGGATCATGTGATCGCGATACTCGCGCCCGGCGACTGCAAACAGTCGCGCGGGGCGGTCTGCGCTGTGGCTCGGCGCCAACAACAGCATGTTGGTTGCCACCACCACGCACCGGAGCGCTCGGCCGGCTGCTACCAGCGTGTCCACCAGCTGCTGCTGCTGTCGAAACCATGCTGTCGCCCGCCGGATGTGCAGCCGCACGTGCGCTGCCTCTCGCTGGTCGATCCAATGGTTACTTCCCAGCCCGTCCACCACTACCGCCGTCACCCGTGCCCGCCGCGCGCCAACGTACACTCCCAGCGTCGCCAGCGTCGCAATCAGCGCTACTGTGGTCGCCGGTGCAAACACATGTACACGTTGCAGCGCCTCTGCTGCCACCGCGTCGTCTCCCGCCGTTGCACGCATCGTCTGTGCCAGCTGCCGCACGTCCATGCGTCCGTCCACATCGACAAACACCACGTGTCCGCGCTCTCCATCCGCTCCCGCCAGCGCATGCGCTGCGCAAATGCGGTAAAGTGTTTGCGTCTTGCCGCTGCCTGCAGTGCCGGCCAGCTCAACCACTGTCTGCGTCCCATCCGTCTGCCGCAGAGCTGCGTCGATTGCCTCCACTCCCGTCCACATCCCATTGCGCCCCGCTGCTGCCGTCCCCGCATCCTGGCCCGTCGCTGCCGCTACAGCCTCTTGTCCGCTCTCGCTGTGCACCTGCTTCAGAAGCCGTCCCAGCTCTCCCGACATTCTCCTGCCTTAATTCAAATGGAAATATGTACACACACGAGCTCAACGCGCCGAGGAAGAAACACCTGTTTTTGGTGCGCAGCCAGTCGTGTCTGTTTGATTAGGTCATCCGCGAGTTGTTTACTGAGGGAATTGTCAGCCTTGTCGGCTCAGGCCGTAACATGGCTATCGTCACCAACCAGTCTGTCCTTGCTGACTGAATGCGTCACTTTGTACCCATTAGCGACTCGGCTCACAATCTCTTATTCTTTTTGTGGGCCTTTTCACCTTTACTCTTACTTTACTTCAAATTCACCTCTAAAAGTCGTTTTCTTTGTTCTGCATTTGGTAATGCTTTCCAGCAGTTAGACGAAGATCACGCGCGGACCAGCTCCACAGCTGTACTGACTGAAAATAGACGGTCTCTTCGGCGATGTCGCAGTACAACATGGCAACAACAAACCTTATTCCTTGCACAAGACTAGGCGAATCTAGCTACCCAACATTCAGAAAGTGAAACTTTACTCTGCTATTATTGATCGCATGGTTGATGTGAACTTAACCACAAGGGTTCTGCGCACAATCAATAAGAAGGGTGGACTTGATAGATATCTTCTCGACTCTAAGGAAAAACATATTGCTAGCGAATTCGGTTTGTCGCCGAAGAGACGTCTACTGCGAGTGCTAGATAAGAAAAAATATCTTGCTTAAAAAAGACGCTGGGATGTCCTAGCGAGTAGATGTGTATGTAGAAGCAGTTGTGTTTTTTTTTTCCTGCGTCTCATCGTTAAGTATTTTCTATATAATAGTTTGGTAATCCTCTACAAGGAAGTGCCTAGCGTTCGGTATACAGACACCCGTCCCTTGCAGGCAATTATACTTTCCGAAGTGCTTGTCCCTAAACTTGCGATTTTTTCAACAAGCCAGCAGAGCCACAAGCACGCATTATGATCCAACAATCACATTTTGCAACGCAGAAAGCTCTACTGGTACAATAATCGGCAGATATAAAACGCCTGTGGGCTGACAAATCTCAAATAATAGCGCACCGAATAAACAAGGCACACAGAGTATCACAAACACAAGCTATCTTGAATCTTTAAATTATACGGAGATTGAAAAAAAAAGCTACATAGCGCGGAGAACCAAACGGGTAAGTGCTTGGATGGCAGCACGGGCTTGCAAAACGTTGTGATTGAACTCGCACTTCTCGGCGTTGGGTATGCGAAGTTGCGCGTAAGCAGCCTCTTCAGCATCGACAGCGCTGATGGGCTTTGCAGCAGGATCCTCTTTGTCCAACAGAGAGCCATAAAAGAACTCTTCGTTGAGCTGCGGCGATGCGGTGGCAGCTGCGGTGGAGATTGCCTTGTTGAAGTTAGCCGTGGCAACACGTGCTGTAGACGAATTGATCGACCATGTGCGGCCCGAAGTTGCGTAGCTCAGCGATGCTAGTGGCTCTGGTGATTTGCAAGCCGGTGGCGGTGTGGGCGGAGCTGAGGACTCCTCGGGAGCTGGAGACAGCAGGGAGGTGGTGGATTCCATGGACGAGCACGACCTGCGACGGAAATCAATATACCCGAAGCGGTCGAGCCACCAGTCATCGTCGTCATCTTCCATCTGCTCACCAAATCCTGCAACGTCCGCGGCATCTTGCTGCTGTCTGGCATTGGGCGCGTCCCTGCTGTGTCTGCACGATGCGAGTGCGTCACGGGCCCCAGAGCTATTGCGCTCATGTGTGGCTCCCTGCTGGTCTGCCAGATCAGCAAGGCAGCTGTCGCGGCAGTCTGCAATCGTGATGTCCTCGGTGGCATGACGGAAGCGCTTGTTGGTGCGGGACACATGATAGTAGAAAACGCGCTTGTCCCATGTTATGTCCCGGGCTGTTCTCTCGATCTCACGGAACAGTATTAGATTGTCGGATGACTCGAAGAACCCGGCATCATTGTCCTCATCTCTCTCATCGCTGTGATAGAATGTGGTCATTGAGCTTTCCGACCGCATCCGCACCATTTCCTTAGTCAGCTCGCTGGTCGAGTTGTCAGCTTTGTCTTCACTCAGTTGTGATGCCCTGCGTGCGCGAAGAAGTGCAAGTTTCTCGCGTGTGCGCTCAACCGGAGTCTCTGCAGCGAGTTTTGTACCAAAGAATTCCTGAGTCGCCCCAGTCTCAGCATATGGTATTGCGGTCTTAGAGTCGCACTGTGAAATGTCAGGCTCGGTTTCTCCCAGCTGTGATACCCTGCGTGCGCGAAGAAGTACAAGTTTCTCGCGTGTGCGCTCAACCGGAGTCTCTGCAGCGAGTTT